>JAIUZE010014696.1:0-38540 GCA_022085475.1 Heliosperma pusillum | reverse complement strand
GCCTTCTCTTGGGTTCGACCCTATTATTACCATTTACTACCTTATTTAAGATAGTTTACGTTTGTTTAGGAGATATAAATTGTTATTTGATCGTAGCTAATTAGCGAATTTAACGACACGTTAAAAAGCTCGTCAAATTTGGCGTCGTTGCCGGGGAAGGTAACAAAGCTAAAGCTAGTCTAAACATTTGGCTTAAATTTGTATGTTCCTTTTTGTAAATATTAGGATTTAATTACTTGTTGTAGATTGTTTAACTTGTTTGATGGAATGGCAAACTTAAATTTTTTCCAATTTGAGAATGAACCATTTTGTGCATATTTTGATCGATTGCGGGACTATGCCTCAAATTGTCACTACTCTTATCAAACTTGGGAGCTTTGTTATGTATTGTTTAATGGGTTGAATGAAGAAACCATGTTTCATGTTCATCGTTTGAGTGATGCAAAGTTTAAGTATGAGTTTGATTATGAAGAGAAGTGGGATTTTTTCCTTTACTTGGCTAAAGAGACATTGATATGGGAGTTGGAAAATTCTTGTCAACCCCAATTCAACCAAAGTGAGGAAATGCCTACCAATGACACATCTTCAATGAGCATCAATGACATATTGCAAGATATTACCAAAGGGGCACAAGACCTTGAGAAAGCTAATCAAATTGAAAGGGCAGCTAATCAAATTGGAAGGGCTATAGCTAAAGAGCATCGAGAGCTATACAATGTGAGGTTGGAAAACCTTGAAATTCAAGTAAACCAACTCCTTAGGGGATAATTGATAGCCATTTATTTAGTCACCTTTTTACCTCATTTTCGTCCCCATTTTGGTCCGTTTACACGGATTTGCGTGTCTTTAATTGCATTTTATTTCCCGATTTCCCGCGCTATGAATATCGATCTCAATTTGCAGGAATTAAGGCGGAAATGAGGAAATCGGTGCATAAAGACCTTGCATGAGTCGGGATTCGAAGATGAGATGAAAAATGAAGATATGAGTCATCAGGTGGTGCTGGCCGGTCCCCAGACCGGCGGCCGGTCCACCGGCCCAGACATCGGCTCCACATTTGAAGAAGTTGAGAAAAGGAAGAAAAGGCCCAGGTAGCGCCGGCCGGCCTACCGGCGGCCGGTCGACTACCCGGCCTGCACCTACATCAGAAGCCACAAGAGAGTGTAAATGTGCTCCAGGCCGGTGGGGGACCGGCGGCCGGTCGACCGGCCCAGACCCCCATTTTCCATACTTAGTGAAATTTTGGGATTTTTGAAGACGGAGTTCCTGAAGACACTGATGTGTCCCAGGCCGGTCAGAGGCCCGGCGGCCGGTCGACCGGCCGGGAACACAAGACTGAAAAATTCGCCTCTTCTTCTAATTTCTTCCTTAATTTCGAGATACCTATATATACCCCCCCTTATTATTTTGTAAGCAGTTTTTTACATTCTCCTTAGCACGAAACCCTAGAAATTTGTAACCCAAATTAATCCCTAATTACTCTCCTAATATTTCCCTAATCTAGTTTAGTTTCTCATTTCAAGTTGTTGAATCTAGTCTTTCATTTCATTTTTGGGGTTTGTATTGAAGACTTGGGTGAAGACATTCCCCCATATTCATCAATATAAGTTTTGTTTGGTATTAAATTTCTCATCTTTTTTATTGTTTATGCAATTAATTTCCATTTCTAGTTTATAGTTCATCTTTTGATTGTTATCTTTATTCTTCTCATAGCATAATGTTGATTGAACTCCCCCTTCCCTTTAGTGCTTTGATTCCCTTTACCATGTGTGAGTAGATTCTCCTCTAGGGTTTAGGGGGAGCCTAAGGGTGGATCATGTGGGGTATTAGGTTGGTTAATTAGTAAGTTTGTGGTAAATGATTTGGGTATTGCCCATATGAACACCAAGTGTTTGATGAAATGGGTGAACGAAAGTTGCCATTTTATCAAACATGGTTTGATTTTCTCTTAAGCGACGGTGGTAGAGACGATTAGACTAAGTGTTTATATGGGTGATTTGAGACAAATGCGATGGCTTTGTTGATGATTATCGATTGTTGAGACATTAGCAATCGATTTTACTCGAATTATTTACCCCTTTGCTAGTTACCCGACTAACCCATTAATCCCCCTAAGGTGAACCCTTCACCCTAGTCTTTCCCTTAATTGTTTTCATCTTTATTACTTAGCGATTGCTTGTTTTTCCTAGTTTTTAGTTAACTTTCCAATCCGTCATATTTTAGGCTAGAATAGGATTCAATCGAACTAGTAGTTGACCCCACCATCCTCGTGGATTTCGACCCCTTTATACTACTTTTATTGGGTTATTTTTGATGTTTGTTTTGACGACGAACCGATCATCAAATGGCGCCGTTGCCGGGGATGGCGTAAGGAAACTCGTAGTTTGTTTTGTGTCTTAGATTTAGCCAAGTTACTTGTTGTTTTTGTTGGTTTTTAGTTGTTAGATTATTTGTAGAGTGCCTTGCATTATTGTCTTTCCCTAGTGTGCCCAAAAACACACTAGGAGTCTAACTTGTTTTTGAGTTGCTTTGAGTGCATGCCTAGAGGTGAAGGTTTGTTCTTGAGCCATCCGGAACCCGAAAGGTTGTTTAGGACTCTCCGTGCCAATACACTTGCTCGGGTTAGGAATTCAAGAAGAGTTAGCCATCAACAAGCCAATACTTCAATTGCTTCTACATCCACTCCAACAATCGATTACCCACAAAACAACACCATTGAACCCATATTTGAAAACCCCTTCTACAATACACAACAAAATACACCACCAAATTCACCACCTACAATACCTCAACAACAAAATCAACCACAAATGACAACTTTACGTGATCGTAACCGTCCCAACCACGATGATACCCAATCTCCAATCAATTTCGGTGTCTTGGCCCCAAATAATTTTGAGATTCACCCGGCTCAAATGAGTTCTATTGAGCGGGATAGCTTTGGAGGCCTCCCCGATGAAGATGCTCATGCCCACTTGAGAAAATTCAAAAGTAGGGTAGGAATCATGAAAAGGAATGGGGTGCCCGAGGAAACCCTTTGCCTCATGTTGTTCCCATTTTCCCTCAAGGACCGGGCGGAGAGGTGGTTGAATAACCATCCTCCAAACACTTTCACCACTTGGGATGATTTGGCTAAGGAGTTTCTAAGTAAGTACTACCCCGCCTCCAAAACGGCGATGCTAAGAAACGAGATTACCACCTTCCAACAAGAGGATGGAGAGTCCTTGGGAGAAGCATGGGATCGTTCATTGATTTACTTGCCCGATGCCCTCACCATGGAATTGCGGATTGGTATGTCACCCAAACCTTCTATCAAACTCTCCTCCCTCAAACCAAGGCCATGGTGAATGCTTCCGCGGGGGGAAGTTTTGATCATTTGAATGACCAACAAGGGGCGGCATTGATTAAGAAGATGGTTGAGTCGGAATCTAGCTATGGTACTAGTTCTAGAGGAAATAGCTTGAGGAGGAGTTCTAAGTACCCAAGTGAGAACTTCTCAAATGCGGATACCAATGCCAAGATTGATTTGCTCACACAAACTTTTACAAAGGGTTTTGCCGAGCTTCAAAAAGCTCAAAATCAAAGTCAAGGCCATCATGTGAATGAAGCTAGTGGGTCTTATGCACCTCCTATGGTGGAAGCTTATCAAACCCCCACTTGTGAAATTTGCAATGGATATGGACACACCTTTGAAGTTTGTGGGAACAATGTCTCTTATAACCATGAAGGTGCAAATGACTACCAACATGTGAATGCTTTTCAAGGAGTCAACAACAACCCACGGCCCTCAAGGCCTCAATTCCAAAATCAAGGAGCTTACAACCCAAATTCAAATTTCTATCATCCAAGCTCAAAATTTCACCCAAACATGAGTTACAAAAGCCAAAATGTCTTAAACCCTCAACACACACAAACTCAACCTTCCAACCCTCCGGGTTTTTCCCAACCTAGAGGAGGAGGTCAATTTTCTAGAGGAAACTATAACAATCAATTCAACAACTCTCAACAAGGTCAAGGATCCAACCAATTCCAAAATCAACACTTCAATGATCAAGGTTACAATAACCAAGGTAACTTCCAAAACCAAGGTAATTGGAATCAAGGTCAAGGAAATTGGAATCAAAATCAAGGGAACCAAAACTTCAACAATCAAGGCCAAGGTAATTTTTACCAAGGCAATCAAAACAATCAAGCAAGTCAAGGGGTTCCCGATCAATCTTTCCAAGGCCAAGGGCCAAATTTCAACAACAACCAAGGGTCAAATTTCAACAATCAAGGTTCAAGGGGGCAACAAGGGAATTTTAACAACAACCAACAAGGAAACTTGAACAATCAAAGAAACAACAACCAAGGTTCAAGTAGTCGGAATGACTATGCTTTTGCCCTTCCTTTGACAAATCAACCCCACCAAGAGAATGATCCTTCAATAAGTGAAGTTTTGCAATTAGTCAAAAACATGGAAATCCAAAACAACTTGACTTTGCAAAATGTCACCAATGCTCACAAGAAAGAGGTGAGGGAATTAGAAGCTAGGTTAGCTTCTCAAGCTTTGAACAATCCTCAAAGGCCTCCGGGAGGTCTACTTGCTCAAGGGAAAAGCTCCAAGGATGCTTCATCAAGCCACCATGCATGTGCGGTGACTTTAAGAAGTGGACTAGTGCTTGATAAGCCCTACATGGATATGATGAATGATGAGATTCCAAATGATGAGCATGTTGAGGAAGGAGAAGAACTTGAAGAGCCCTTTTTGACTCCCACCTTGGAGTCAAAAGATGATGGCAAGGGTGAAGATGATCAACCCAAAGAGGGAGAAGAAGGGTATGTCGAAATTATGCCTTATGAAGAGGAGATGAACAAGGATGTCAATGATGACGGAGTAGAGGTACAACCAATAGCAAGAGCTAAGGTAACCAAGAAAACTCCCATTCCAAAGGTATCTTTTAGTACTCCACTTGTTGTTTCCGATATCCCCTACCCCTCTAGAGCTTTGAAAACTAAGGAAAACTTCAAGTTCACCCAATTTAGAAAAATGCTTGAGGGACTTGAAGTGACCTTACCTTTCACCGATGTTATATTGAACATGCCCACTTACTCAAAATTTCTAAAAGACATCTTGACTCATAAGAGAACTTTGGGTACCCAAGATGTTATGATTATGGAGGCGGAGTGTAGTGCTCTCCTCATTAATCCTAACTCTTTCAAAATGCCAAAAAACTTGGGGACCCCGGAAGTTTCTCTATCCCTTGTGTTGTGGGGGGAGTCATGATTTCAAGGGCATTATGTGACAATGGTGCAAGTGTAAGTGTCATTCCCTTAACTATTGCTAAAAGAATTGGACTTGAAAGTTTAACCCACACTTCTATGACTCTACAACTAGCGGATAGGTCCGTTAAGCAACCTTTGGGTGTGCTTGAGGACGTACCCGTTAAAGTTGGCAAATTTTTGATCCCCACGGATTTCGTTGTCCTAGATATCCCGGAGGATAGCCACACTCCCATCATCCTCGGTAGGCCCTTTTTGGCTACCGGAGGAGTCCTCATTGATGTGAGGGACGGGCGGCTAACCTTTAGGGTGGGAAACGAAACCCTTGAATTTAATCTTCCACATCTAGTGAAGGGACCAATGTTTCACAAAGCATGCTCGGTAGAAGTCATTGAAGAAGTGGTTGAGAAGGTGCATGAAGAGGAGAAGTATGAAGAAGAAGCTCTACAAGTGGCACTCCATGATGAGGAGATGGGAGATGACCACGAGGTAGATGATGAGCTAATGAAGAAGGTGGAGGGCCTTCTCCCTCCAAAGGTACAACTTAAGCCCTTACCTCCCTCACTTAAGTACTCTTTTTTAGGTGAGGGAGAGACTTATCCCGTTATCATTAATGCTAATTTAAGTGAAGGCCAAGAACTTGAACTTTTGAAAGTCTTGAAAACTCATAGGGGTTCACTTGGATATAGCATTGATGATATCAAAGGGTTAAGTCCTAATCTTTGCATGCATAGGATTGTCTTGGAGGAGGGTAGCAAACCTAAGGTAGATGGGCTACGTAGGTTGAACCCTAAGATGGCGGAAGTGGTTAAAAGTGAGGTTATGAAGTTGTTAGAGGCCGGGATTATCTACCAAATAACCGATAGTTCTTGGGTGAGCCCCGTCCATGTAGTGCCCAAGAAAGGAGGGGTGACTATGGTGGAACAAGAGGATGGGACTCTCTTAGCTTCTAGACCCGTGACCGGGTGGCGGATGTGCATTGACTATCGCAAATTAAATGCCGCCACCCTCAAAGACCACTACCCCATCCCCTTTATTGACCAAATGCTTGAAAGGTTGGCGGGGCATTCTTACTATTCATTTCTAGATGGTTATTCCGGGTTTTTCCAAATCCCCATACACCCGGAAGACCAAGAGAAAACCACATTCACTTGTCCCATAGGAGTTTATGCTTATAGGAGGATGCCCTTTGGGCTTTGTAATGCTCCGGGGACTTTCCAACGGTGTATGACGGCTATTTTTGCCGATTTTCTTGAGAAGAGTATGGAGGTCTTCATGGACGACTTTAGTGTCCATGGAGACTCATTTGATCTTGGGCTATTGAATTTGTCTCATGTTTTGCAAAGATGTGAGGAGCACAACCTCGTCCTCAATTGGGAGAAATGCCACTTCATGGTGGAGGAGGGGGTTGTGCTTGGTCACATCGTGTCTAAGAGAGGCATAGAAGTTGATATGGCTAAGGTTTCGGTAATAGAAAACTTGTCACCCCCTACTAATGTGAAGGGAGTGAGAAGCTTTCTAGGCCATGCGGGCTTTTACCGACGTTTCATCAAAGACTTTTCTAAAATAGCCAAGCCTTTAACTTCTCTTCTTCTCAAAGACACACCATTTGTATTTGATGAATTTTGCTTGAGTGCTTTTTGTAGGTTGAAGGAGGCTCTTGTGACGGCTCCCATAATCCGATCACCGGATTGGAGCCTTCCCTTCGAAGTTATGTGCGACGCCTCCGATTATGCGGTCGGGGCGGTGCTTGGCCAAGTTGTGGATAAGAAGCACCATGTAATCTACTACACAAGCAAAACTCTTGATCAAGCCCAAGTCAACTACTCTACGACGGAAAAGGAGATGCTAGCCATTGTTCATGCCGTGGAAAAGTTCCGGCAATACTTTGTTGGTGCTAAGGTTGTGGTATACTCGGATCACTCCGCTTTGAGGCAATTGTTAGTGAAAAAGGATGCAAAGCCAAGGCTCTTGAGGTGGATTCTTTTACTTCAAGAGTTTGACTTGGAAATTAAAGACAAGGCGGGGTCGGAGAATGTTGTTGCCGACCACCTATCTAGATTGACTACCGAAGATCATGGGTTGAAGGATGAGAGTGGCCCGATCAATGAGTGGTTGAGAGAAGATAGTTTGATGATGATAGGTGGTAAATCACCATGGTTTGCGGACTTGGCAAATTTGATTGTGAGTGGGTTTATTCCGGAAGAGTTGGATGCTAGAGCTAGGAGGAAGTTGAAGCATGACTCAAAACGCTATTTTTGGAATGACCCACATCTTTTTCGCAAGTGTGGTGATGGCATGTTTCGAAGATGTGTTCCTAGAGAAGAAGGTATGGAGATAGTTGATAGAATTCACAACTCGGCCTATGGAGGCCACCTTGGTACATCTCGCACCATTGCAAAGGTGTTACAAGGTGGTTTCTATTGGCCATCTATGTTCAAGGATATCCACTACTTTGTCAAATCTTGTGATCGGTGCCAAAGAACGGGGAATATTAGTCAAAGGAATGAGATGCCCCTTCAAAACATTCTTGAGATTGAGCTTTTTGATTGTTGGGGAGTTGATTTCATGGGACCATTTCCCAACTCTTGCGGGAATGAGTACATTTTGGTAGCGGTGGACTATGTGTCCAAGTGGATTGAAGCCGTCGCCACCCCAACAAATGATGCTAAGGTTGTTATCAAGCTCTTCAAGAACACTATATTTCCGAGATTTGGGACCCCAAGGGTGGTGATTAGCGACGGGGGTTCGCACTTTAGGAAGAGCACTTTCAAGTTCTTACTTTCTTCCCATGGTGTCACTCATAAGACCGCTCTTGCCTACCACCCTCAAACTAGTGGGCAAGTAGAGGTCTCAAACCGTCAAATAAAAGCTATCTTGGAGAAGACTACAAGCAAAGGTAGGAAGGATTGGTCTCAAAAGCTTCCGGATGTTCTATGGGCCCTTCGCACCGCTTTCAAAACTCCACTCGGCACAACTCCCTACAAGCTTGTTTATGGAAAAGCTTGTCACTTGCCAATCGAGTTGGAGCACAAGGCATGGTGGGCCTTAAAGGAGATGAACTTTGATATTGATATGGCCGGAGAGCTACGATTTCTCCAAATGAATGAACTTGAAGAGTTAAGACTTGATGCCTACGAGAGCTCAAAGATCTACAAGGAGCAAACAAAGAAATGGCATGATGCCAAATTGGTTGATAAAGATGTAAAAGTGGGTGACCAAGTCTTACTCTATAATTCTAGAGTCAAGTTGTTTCCGGGAAAGCTACGCTCTAGATGGTCGGGTCCTTTCAAAGTTATCGACATTTCACCACATGGAGCTTTTGAACTTTGGAGCGAAGAAGGTGGTAATTTCAAGGTCAATGGGCATCGAGTGAAAAGATATTTTGATGGCGATGAAAAAGGAACGGTGGAAGTACTCTTCCTTGGGGATCCACTTCCCGAGGAGGAGTCTTGTTTGTAAACTCTTGTGATTTGATAGGTTTGGTGGAGTCCCTCAACAACCACCAATTTTTTGTATATAGCATGCATATTAGGAATAGTTGTGAAGATTTGGATTTGTGTACTCGGGTTTTTCGTCTTTAGGAAGAAGTTTTAGGAAGGTTTGAAACACTTGTAGTCGGGTTTGGTTTGAAACCGTATCATTGGGCTTATGTTGGTTGGGTGGATATTGTTGGTGACTTGGGTTTCTTTGGGAGTTTGTTGTGATTTTGAAGGCAAAGTGAAGAAGTGGAGAAGTGCTCCAGGCCGGTCGACCGGCAGCCGGGGTGCCGACCGGCCCAGAGCACTCCAGAAGGTGAATTCTGAAGTTTGAAAATTGAAGTGCAGGTGTTCCAGGCCGGTCGACCGGCAGCCGGGGTGCCAACCGGCCTGGAGCACATTATCATAGGAGAAGGTTTTTTGGGAAATTTTTGAGCTGTAGTCTGTGCCGGTGGACCGGCGGCCGGTCTGACGACCGGCCCAGAGCGCGTATAACTGAAAATTAGAAAGTTGATTATTTTGAGCTGTAGTCCAGGACGGTCGACCGGCAGCCGGGGTGCCGACCGGCCTAGACCACCTGAACACGAGAAATTTCAAACATCAAAAAAATCAATTTTTTTGAACTGGGTTCCAGGCCGGTCGACCGGCGGCCGGTGCCTGGACCGGCCCAGAACCCCACCCGAGGGTAATAACAACTCGTGAGCCCTTATTTTTCCATCATTCTTCTTCATATCTTCTAATTACTTCTTCTTCCTTCCTTCAAACCTCCACAAAAACCCACAAAAAACTCACTAAAATCTCACCAAAACTCCACCACTCCAACATTCCACCCACTAATTAACCCACAACATCACCCAAATTCATCCCACACCTCAAAAACCCAACTTTTCCCTCTTTCAATTGACCAACACGAAAATAAACTACATGGCTCAACAACCACCTCGGAAAAGGACAAGGGCTCAACTTGAGGCGGAGTTAGAAGCTAGGCTCCAGCAAGTGACGGCGGGAATGGGTCCGGATAACGATTTTCCGGATATCGTCTTCGTAAGCGAAATCGCAAGAGGTAAATTTCAATGTTTAAAGCGTAGACCTCTTCCCCAATCCCGTTTTATTTGTCGGAATACTATGCGGAACCTCGGCCTTGATACGGTCACTCTTGAGCTTTTCAAAGGGTTGGGGATGGGGGAACTATACGGTCAGCACTTCCGTACTTACCCCCGTCTCACTTGGGAATTTTTGAGTTCGTTTAGTCATGAGAAGGATAGAAATACGGGCATGGTCAAAATTGTTTCCTTTCGCCTTCTTAATACTGCTTTTAACCTTCCCCTTGAGAAATTTTGTAAGGTTTTAGGGGTCAAATTTCATAAGTCGTACAAGGTCCCCGAAAACTTTAATGTGAATGACGTTTGGACTGCTATCTCGGGGATGGAATTTGCGAAGGGAACTAAGAGGCCGGCAAATGCTTGCCACAATGCCCCTATTAGGTTTTGGCATAGGTTTATGGGTTGGACGTTGTTTGGGAGAGAGGAGTGTCATAATTTTAGGGCCGATGAGCTTTCGATTTTGGCGGCTTACTTGTTCCAAAAGCCGAATAAATTTGGGATCAACATCGGTCATCATGTCGTTATCCACTTCCAGAAAATTGCCAATGACCCATTTAGCCCGACCGGAATCCATTTAGGGGGGATTGTTACCAAGATTGCCCATGTCCTATGTAGAGATGCTCTAGATGAGCGTAATTTGAGGTGTTTAGGGGGATGCTCATTGTTGACGGAGGATTACATTTCAAAGAAGCTTGAGTGGGTAATAAAGAGAGTTGAGGACGGGAAGACTTATTGGAGGATTCGAGGGGTAAATTCTATTCCCCTCCCTAATAGTGCGGCTATGAAAGTGGTTCCTGATAGCGCGCACTATCTTCTCCCCCTAGAGGAGGAGAACCCTCCACCACCACCTGAAGAAACCCCGGAAGATCCTTTAGCTCCAGTTACCGCATTTAGGCGAGATCCTACTGCCCCCGTCACTACATATAGGAGAGAGGAGCGGGGCCCCACTTCCACCACCTTACCCTATATGAGCCCCTTCTATCATCAGCAGCAGTGGCGTCCTTGGCCCAATTCATCCCAACCCGACGCATCCACTTCCACCACTACCAGTTACCCACCTTTGGATCCTTCCTTGATCCAGTTCATGGCCGATATGACTTTGGCCTCCGAGGCAGCAGCTACGGAGAGAGAGGCAGCGGCTAGGGAGAGAGAGGCGGCAGCTAAGTGGCGTGAGGAGGAAGCTCGGGATAGAGCTCTTTTGTCGCAGCGGATGGACAGGATGTATTATGACTTGGCTCTTGGCCAATACCCTTCTTACGATAATTGGTGTAGGGAGGGGTATAGGGAGCCAGTTGGCCCACATCCGTCCTATTTCATGTGGCCAGAGGGCGGGTATGATCAGGGTTCTAGGGTGTTTGGTGATTTCAATATTCAGCATGACTATTATTCTTCTGCGCCGGTTTTTGCTCAGCCGGTAGTTGATGAGGAGGAGGTGGACCCAGAGATTGCGGCTCAGAACGCCGAGTGGTTTGACAGGATGGGTCCACGGTTCGAGATTGTGGAGGGTGGCGGCTCTGGTTCGGGAGCCCAGGATGTAGATGCGTCTTTTGCTGAGGCCAGTCATGGCCAATTTGATACTACATCCTCTGATTTCACTGGATACTCTTGAGGCCGGAAACCCATGAGTATGATCCCTTTTAATCCAAATCTTCATCATATTTATATTTTCGCATGCATTTAGATAGTTGTATTATATCTTAGCTTAGTCATCCATTTAGTTGCATCCATTTAGGCTTGCATTAGAATTTAATTTTGTAACATATCGTCACATGTTAGCCTTGCATCCATATAGCGTAGTTGCATTTTGTTGGTGTCATTTTTAGACTTTCCCGTGGTTGGTACCCCCATGAGGGGCGTGCATTTATGCATCTTACCGCCACGACGAGACTCCGATATGGCACACTAGACTTTCCTGTGGGAGGTACCCCCATGAGGGGCTTGCATTTCTGCACCTTACCACCGCAGCGAGACTCTAGATTAGCATATAGTGTAGTTCATGCATTTACTTAGAGCTAACCCTCTTGTATATATTGTTCATATTGTGATTTCTCTTCAAAAATCAAAAACCCCAAAAACAAGTTTTTATTTTTCAAAATATTTAAAAACCCAAAAACATGTTATTTGCTTTGAATTCACCCCTCACACCATGTAAATACCAAGTGTGGGGAGGGAATTCCCAAAAAATTGAAAAACCCAAAAAAAATTTGTTTTGTTTTTCCTTTTCTTTTTTCTCTCCTTTCATATTTGAGTCACTTACTCGGGGACGAGTAAGACTTAAGTGTGGGGAGGATTTTATTTCTTTTGTATATATCGTTGATTTTTGAAAAAAAGTTGAAAAATGCCTAAAAATCGAAAAATTTGAAAATTTTCCAAAAAATATATGTTTAGATTAGTTTGTATATAGTTTATTTTGTATATATTGCCGTGTGTTTCTTTTTATCTCCATCCATAGGTGCGCCCCACATCATATGAGGCACGAAAAAGGGAAAATGAAGACGCTTTGGTGAGACCTTTCCTATTTCTCTTCTCCCTTATCTCCTTTTCTTCTTATTTGAGGATGAGATGTGTTGATGACGATGGTGTGAATTTTTTTGATTGGCGTGTGTGCCACTTGTGTGCTGTTAGGAGATAGCATTAGCTTATGTGTCATATTGTCGGTTAGAGCATGTGCATTTAAGTTGTATATATGCTAGATTGCATCATGGCATATAGTTGCATTTAGAAAAATGTTTTAATAATTGTCTGTTTGGAAAACTTGTTGAATGTGCATAGTCCATTTTTGCTACTTTTTTATTCATAAAGTGTTCATCTTAATCGTGGAATTTTAGACGCCCTGGGTTGTGCATTTTTAGTGAGTTTTAACCCGTCTACTAATGCCGAGTCACGAGTTTGCGCTTATTCCACCTCGACAACCTCGATTGATGTGAATATTCCAATGGTAGAAAGGATTCTTAGGTGACCGTTCTTGCTATGCAACCAACCATGATTCATTGTTCTTCCACTTTTGATCAAAAAAGGAAACAAATCAAACAAGCTGAAAATATTGAGTCAATTATCATCTTTTCTTGTTTTCGTCGAGGAAGTGCAAAACGGAACTTCTAGGGATTCTAGTGGGCCCATATCTAGGCCCCCTTTCGATGCCACTACGGTGGGGATACCCCTATTGTTGGTTCCGACCGCATGTCCTTGACGGACACCGTGTGCTTTCATGCCAAAAATTGCAAACCAAAAATTGCAAACCAAAATGCAAATCAAAAAGAAAGAAAAAGAAAAAGAAAGCAAAGTGTGAAATGAAAAGTTTTGCAAGCACTTAGACTCAAATCTCAATTTCCTTTTATCCTTCTTGAATCATTTGCCTTTGAAGTTGCATAGTGAGACGGGACGACCCTTGTGTATCATTTATTTGAGAAACGTGAATTCCATATGCTATTGTGCTTAATAACGTCACGAGGATTTCATTTCCATCTTCCATTTTATCGCTTTTGGCCAAGCAAATAGTATACGGGGTTCGAAATTTTCATTAGACTTGCACCGCTAGGAGGCGAATATTTTTCCATGCTTTATGATATTAGTGGCTTATAAGGATCATGCATTATTTAGACGGTTTTCCTTTTAGATGTTTCCGTCACATGGATGAGGCATGTGATTTTTCTTTTGTTAGATGCATCTTTGATGTGTTCTTACGTGTTTTTCATTTGGATGCGCCGAAATTTTGAGCAAGCCCCTACTTGCCTTGCAAGGAAGTACTCTACCTCATGAGTATCTCGTTGTGAGTTGAAGGGACGGAGGAGGCCCGTTAATTGCCTACCGTCGGATATTACTAGTAGTTTAGGTTGTAGCATTAGTATTAGTGTAGTGTTGAATAAGGGTACTTATGGGTCTCGAATTTTGTTTACTTACTCGAGGACGAGTAAGTCTTAAGTGTGGGGAATTTTGATAAGCATTTAATTAGTCACATTTTTCCCTCTTTTTCGTCCCCATTTCGGTCCGTTTACACGGATTTGCGTGCCCTTAATTGCATTTTGCTCCCCGATTTCCCGTACTATGAATGTCGATCTTAATTTGTAGGAATTAAGCCGGAAATGAAGAAATCGGAGCATAAAGGTCTTGCATGAGTCAGGATTCGAAGATGAGAAGAAGAATGAAGAAATGAGTATCAGGTGTTGCTGGCCGGTCCTCTGACCGGCGGCCGGCCCACCGGCCTAGACCTCAACTCCACAAATGAAAAAGTTGAGAAAGAGAAGAAAAGGCCCAGGTAGCGCCGGCCGGTCGACCGGCGGCCGGTCGACTACCCGGCCTGCACATACAACAGAATGCCCATGAGAACGAAATGGTGCTCCAGGCCGGTGGGGGACCGGCGGCCGGTCGACCGGCCGGGACCCCCATTCTCCATACTTAGAAGAATTTTGAAGATTTTGAAGACGAAGAAACTGAAGTTACTGATGTGCTCCGGGCCGGTCAGAGGGCCGGCGGCCGGTCGACCGGCCAGGAACACAAGACTGAAAATTCGCCCTCTTCTTCTAATTTCTTCCTTAATTTCGAGATACCTATATATACCCTCCCCCTATTATTTTGTAAGCAGTTTTTACATTCCTCTTAGCACAAAACCCTAGATATTTGTAGCTTCTATTAAGTACTAATTACTCTCCTAATCTTTCCCTAATTAAGCTTAGTTTCTCATTTCAAGTTGTTAGATCTAGTTTTTCCTAGTGAAATCAATTCAGTTTTGGGTTTGTATTGAGGATTTTAAGGGTGAAGACATTCTCCCTCTTCATTAATACAACCTTGTTGGTATTAAATTTCTCATCTTTTTCATTGTTTATGCAATTAATTTCCATTTCTAGTTTATTGTTTATCATTTGATTGTTTTAATTGTTCATCTCATAGCATGATGTTTATTGAACTACTTCTTGCCTTTAGTGCTTTGATTCCCCTTAGTATGTGTGAGTAGTTCTCCTCTAGGGTTTAGGGGGAGCCTAAGGGAGGATTATGTGGGGTATTAGGTTGGTTAATTAGTAAGTTTGTGGTAAATAATTTGGGTATTGCTCATATGAACACTAAGTGTTTGATGAAATGTGTAAACGAAAGTTGCCCATTTTATCAAGCATGGTTTGATTATTTCTTAAGCGATGGTGGTAGAAATGATTAGACTAGTGTTTATATGGGTGATTTGAGACAAATGCGATGGCTTTGTTGATGTTTATCGATTGTTGAGACATTAGCAATTGATTTAACTCGAATTACTTACCCATTTGCTAATTACCCGACTAGCCCATTAATCCCCCTAAGGTGAACCCTTCACCTTAGTCTTTCCCTTAATTGTTTTCATCATTATTATTTAGCTATTACTTGTTTTTTCCTAGTTTTTAGTTAACTTTCCAATCCAACATTTATTAGGCTAGAATAGGACGCGATCGAACTAGTAGTTGACCTCCTCCATCCTCGTGGATTCGACCCCTTTATACTACTTTTATTGGGTTATTTTTGATGTTTGTTTTGACGACGAACCGCTCATCACCAAGTCACCACCCAAGGCTTCGTCATCAAATTGCGGGGGTAAGTTAAAATCTACTTTGGTCTCACTATAAGACAAAGTGAAATCAAAGTCATTACTCTCTCCCTCATTATAAGTTTGAGCACTCGCATCAAGAATAACAGACAAAGGGTAATAATTATTATTCACAACATCACTTGGACTCAATTCAAGGCTCGGTGAGGTGTCAAAACTTGGGGTAAGATTAAGAGTAGAAGTAGTCATTTCAAATTGTAGGGAATTGTCTACCAAAAGATCAAGCACATCCCATTTTTGTTCATGTCTTAAACTAAAAAAAACCACCCTCACTTTATACTTGTACATCAATTTGAGTCTGTTGGTTGAAATTATAGTAAACCCCAATCCAAAACCCTTGACTCTTGCCTAGACTTGGGTGTTCTAACAAATACTTTTCGAGCCTTTTAAAATAGTGATGATGTAATTCATGCTCTTGTTGGGGAAAATGGAAAAACATTTTCTAAACTAAAAGACACAAGACCCTTAATTAAAACAATACTTACAAGAAATATTACACAAACACACAAAAAACAACTGCCTTCCCCGGCAACGACGCCAAAATTTGGCTGACTACTTAGCCTCGTGGAGAGGCTCAGCATTGGGTTCCGAATTTTTCTTTAATTCGGCAATTATGCTCACACTTTATGAGGTTTTATGAGGCTTTAATAGGATTTATTGAGATGCTCTTTGAAGACCTATAAAAGGAGGGATTGTTGATCAAATTAGAGTCATCTTCTTCCATCTTTTAATCATCATATTCATCCCCCGCAACGGCGCCAAAATTTGGCTAGACTTGTCGTGAGTCTCCAAATTAGTATTTTTATCCATTACAAACTCAAACTAGTAGTAAGGGTAAGTAGGGGTCGATCCCACAAGGAAGGTGTTTTGTTTATTAAATGTATGCGAAAGCAAGTTACTAAATGGGGGTTTTGATATATTGATGTTATAAGTCTTCTAAAACAAAAATGAAATGAAATATAAAGACAATATAAATAATTGAAAATGTAGAACAAATTTGAGAATGATTCTTGGACCAAGTAAGTTTCACCAATAAGTTATGATATGATCATTGACTCTTGTACTCTATTTCAATATTGAATACTTTGCTATGAAGTTGTTGACCTCTAATTCCACTTATGAATGATTATTATTTATAAGCGTAAAAAATATTTCTTACAATATTGTCAATTTAGTCAAGCGCTCAATTGTATCGAGATTGTAGATTAAAGCGATGGAATTTAGCAAAGATAAACGAATGAAGAAAACAAGCGTTGCTTCACTTTGGTTCATACAAATTTAGTCTTTTATAATTCAACGATGATGAAAAGCATACGAATTGATGAACTATAGTTGCTACAATGGAATAGATAAATAAACAAAAGATTCATTCATCTAATCTAGCAATGGTTAATTAACTAATGACAACTAGTTGATCATTCTAGGTGCATAATTAACAAACCAACAATAATGCAAACTAAATTTGATACTCTAATAATGAAATAGAAATAAAATAAGAATCTTACAATTCAAACTAACTTGGCTTCAAGAACTTGTTCCAAGATGTAGAACTTAGCTTTCCATACAAAATAACTAAAACAAACTAGAAATTGAAAGTATTTTTTATGTATTATGATGATTAAAAGATGGAAGAAGATGTCTCTAATTTGATCAACAATCCCTCCTTTTATATGTCTTTAAAGAGCATCTCAATAAATCCTATTAAAGCCTCATAAAACCTCATAAAGTGTGAGCATAATTGCCGAATTAAAGAAGAATTCGGAATCCAATGCTGAGCCTCCCCACGAGGCTAAGTAGTCAGCCAAATTTGCCGCGACACGCGGCTAGCTGCGACACGAGGCTACCATTTTTCCCTTTGACGCTTCCTCTTCTTCCTTGCTTCCGTACTTTGACTCATTGTTTTGGGCTTTGAATTGTCTTTAATCCACAAGCTTTTAACTCTTATTAACCCATTATTTGGCATGAATTTAGTCCAAGGAATAAGTGTAAAAATGTCCAAGTTACTTCCAAAACTAGGAATGCGAATCTTGAACATGACACCTACACATTAAACTAGAATTGCGTAGAAATACATCCAAACAATGCAACTATTACCAAAATGCATTAATGAGCTAAAGTAACTATAAATAACATATATCAAGGCTAAAGTAGCTAAGAATTGGGTTGGTAAAGACGGTATAAAACCGTCACATCAAGAAATAAGAGGGGTAAACTTGGAATATGGCGAAATTTTGCGCGGGATTTAGTAGTTCCCTAAAAAAATACCATTATATTAGACTCCCTTCGTTTTTTTATATATGACGTTTTGCTTTTTCAAGGTAAACTTTTGACTTTAACATTTCGAAAAATATATTTGTTGAAAAATTATAAAAATGATACCGTTAAATTCCTACGAAAAGCTCTTTCATATGAGTACGCATATCATAATATTTAACTTTATATATTAAGAGATATTGAAGAGAGAAGTGAGTGTCTCAAAATGTGAGAAAGTCATATATAAAAAAACAGAGGGAGTATAATGTTACTAGTGTCGGTGTTTGACTCCGCCTTATCTACCTAAATTTATCATTTAAGTTTTACTCCTTCCTTCCCGGTCATTGTTCTCTATTTCCGCTTTGGGGTGGAATACTCAATTAAACTATCTCTATTTTTGATAGGGTTACACAAGTAGACAAGTTGACATGTGAAGTGGGAATTTAAATGTGAGAGAACATACATGTTCCTACTTGGAAATATCAGCAAAATCAACACATCAATCACGTCTCAATATATTATTCCTCATTTCAGAAAATTTTGTCTCAACCTCCACATATGCTATCCATATTCACCATTTCGCATCACACTTTCATACAACACTTTCATCAATAATATACGAGTAACACATAACATGCAAGCAACTCTCCGACACATCCATGTAGTTACCGACTAGAAGTTGTAAGGGTAAGAGTGCGATTTTAGGTCGTCTCCCAAATCTTTGCAGTAGCTCCAAACAACTCATACCCGGGTTCTTTTTAACTAGACACTCCTGCGTTCTCATTGGTTTTAGATTCCAAAATCGTCGCTCTGATACTACTTTGTAACACCCTCATCTACCAAAGTGTCTTACCAATGCCTACCTAAGCAAATGATAGTGCTACCATCGCGATTGCCCGAGATAGTACATATCAAATAGACAATAAAGAAACGATATTTAATTGAATACGTCAAGTTTAATGTGATTACAACTGAGCAACCAAAATATCAAAGTAATACAAACTGATCAAAATCTAAACACAATGAAATTAAATGATTGTCTCTACATCTAAATTCTGTGGAAGTTAATCGACTAATCATCAAGCGACGACCCCAACTAATCCCAATCATGCTCAATGGACTACCTGGTAACTCCTGCTCACCATTCCCCAATGGATCACAATAGTTTTATAAAACAATATGGGGTCAGCACAATCATATATTAATCAATATCAACTACAAACAACAATACACTCATTTAAGTCGATCATCATCATCTCCAAAATCCGGTAACCGAGTTCTCATCGCAACGGGTAACCCCAGCCGATGCCAGATCGCAACATTGGACATCAAAATGTACATTCGGATTTCCATCGCAACGAATAACCCCTACCAATGCCAGACCACTGCACTGGACATCAAAATCGTCCTCGCTCATCGCAACGAGCGTAATGCGGCTCATTAAAGTGGGACATTACCTTTGTGACAGGAGCCATAAGAGGCGATGTAACACCCCCATATTCTAAAGAGCCTTACAAGACATCTCTAGCACATGGGAGTGCTACCATCTCGGTTACCCGAGGTACTATATATCAAATCAAGCGATAAAGAAAATAGTTTTATTTAATAACTGATTTAAATCAATACATGGTCTCCAAAACAGACGGCATACCATCTGACCAACAATCCAAACTAATAAATGTTAAAGTACTATGAATCGGCTAATGGATATGACTCCAGATATGCAAAGCGGAAGCTAAGACTTGATGTAGTGATCTCATCCTCATCCCAACGCAGCTTACGGATTACCTATGATCACCTGCTCACCATTCCCCAATGGATCACAGCAGTTTTGTAAAACAATGAGGGGGTCAGTAATTGTATATACCGACCAATGTACAAGATAAGCACAAGGAAAAGAGAAACCGAGGGCCACCAGAGCAGACACCTCAGTAGACTCAGGTTACCATCCATGCTCCACAAAACCACCAATTGACCCTGGACCGCAGCCACATGCATTGATATTCCATATCACCGCAGCGAGACAAACTCAGATCATTAATGTGCACATAACTACGGGGACAAACTAGGGACGTGCTCCATCTCCCAACAGAATCACCAACCATTAACCATAGTAACAATCGTAACAACCGAAACTCCAATCCCGAACTCCATCATCATCATCATCATAAATCAAACAATCAAGTATCAAACAATATCTCATCACATCAATTAGCATAAACAAGTACTGAGTAGGAATACCCTACCTTATTGGCAAATTCCGAAATCAACAAGCAACTAACCAAAATTCCTCCTCTACGAAGTCCCCTCCTATTAAAACAACGATCATACAATCAATACCAACATACCCCCCCTTTTTTCCTCAATTCAATTAGGGTTTAATATCAATATAAACGAAATAATATAATAAAAATACTTACCGACGCAATCAACAAGCAATGAGATCTAAATCGGCACGAAATGATTAAAGTTGTTCTTGAGAAAATTTGAGAGAGTTTTGAGAGAATGGGGTTTAGAGTATGAAACATAACTGTTAATTATGAATTAACCTTCTTATTAAAGTCCTTAATCAAACTGTCCGACTAATCCGCGAAATCCGTCGTACTCGATCGAGTACAACATTTACTCGATCGAGTACGACTTACTCAGTCGAGTGCCTAACTCACTCGGCCGAGTACACAAGAACATAATGCTATTTCAGACGACAGACCAACCTACTCGGTCGAGTACCTAATCCACTCGGCCGAGTGAGCTCTGCTCAACCGAGTGCCAAGTGCACAAAAATACGGAGTATTACAGTCTTCCCTCCTTTATTAAGGAACTTCGTCCTCGAATTTCACAACTCATACTCCTACCACACAAATACCCCCACCAGCAACTAACATAAGATACTACAACACCCAAAATATATGCCATGTAGAATAACACACTAACAACAATAACACAAAACTTAACAACATGTATCATACTACCCATCCCAAGACACTAACATTAGTTAACATAGACTATCAAAATACAACTAACTCCTTCCCCCTTTAAGGAACAAGGTTACGCCCTCGTAACCGAACATACCTCCTCAAACTGATGCGGGTATCTCTCCCTCATCGCAGCTTCAAGCTCCCAAGTTGCTTCCTCCTTGTTATGGTTATACCATAACACCTTCAATAGCGTCGTCTCTCCATTCCTGGTCTTGCGTACATTCCGATCCAAGTCTCCTTTGGTTTCCACATAGGTGAGTGCCTCATCCAGCTCTATGGTCTCAGCCTCAAAAACATGAGACAGATCACCCACATACTTCTTCAACTGGGACTCATGAAACACATTATGGACGCGGTCAAGAGCAGGTGGTAAGGCCAAACGATAAGCCACCTCTCCAACCCGATCCAATTCTCATAGAAACCTATGAACTTCTGGCTCAACTTGCCCCTCCTCCCGAATCTCATCACTCCACGCATAGGTGACACCTTCAAGAGGACTTTGTCACCCACCTGGAACTCAATATCTCGACGATGAAGATCTGCACAACTCTTCTGGCGATCATGCGCTGCTTTCATTTTCTGGCGAATCAATTTCACTTGCTCAATCATGTCCTGAACCACCTGGGGTTTAATAAGTCTTGCCTCAGAACTATCATCCCAACAAACTGGACTCCTGCGTCTCCTCCCATACAAGGCCTCAGAAGGTGCCATCCCAATACTAGCATGATAGCTGTTATTGTAAGAAAACTCTATCAAATCCAGCTTATCCTCCCAGCTCCCACCAAATGATAGCACACAAGCCCTTAACATATCCTCCAAGGTCTTAATAGTCGTCTTAGTCTAGCCATCCGTCGCATGATGAAAGGTTGTGCTCATCTTCAATGTCGTTCCTATAAGCTATTGCAGTTCCTTCCAAAATCTAGAAATGAATATGACATCACAGTCAGATAATATATCACTAGGTACCCCATGCAGCTTCAGCACATGCTTCCTATAGGCCAAAGCTAGCTCAATCTTGCTCCAAGTATCCTTCATCGACATGAAATGTGCTGACTTGGTCAATCGATCTACGATCATTCACATCATGTTATCCCCCTTTTGCGATCTCGGAAGTCCCACCACGAAGTCCATGGATATATACTCCCATTTACACTCCGACACTTCTAAATATTGAATATTAGTGGGTCTTCTCATCCGAGGCCTCCTTTGCACTTACACTCCCATTTACACTTGCGGCCTCCTTTGCTCCCCTATGACTCGCTAATATGTCAAACATCGCACAACAAATTCAGCTACTTCTTTCTTCATTCCCGACCACCAAAAAGTCTCTTTCAGATCTTTGTATAACTTATCCCCACCCGGATGAACCGAATAAGGAGTACAATGAGCCTCAACAAAAATTACCCTCTTCGACTCCGGATAGTTCGACACACACCATCGGCCCTCAAATCGAACACTCCCATCACTATGAATCGAAAATCTAGGAGTAGTATCCTCCTCTACCCCTTTCTTCCACACCTGAATCTTCGGATCCTCTAACTACTTACTCCTAATATCATCATATAAGCCCGACTTGATCATCAAGCTACTAATAGCGTCTCCGTTCCAAATCACATGAATCCCCATCTTCGCTACCTTATCTCGAAACCATATCAAAGACATTACAGTGCACAAGGATTGTACAATCTTCTGACTCAAAGCATCAGCAATTACATTAGCCTTTCCCTCATAGTAGATGATCTTCATATCATAGTCTCCAATCAGCTCCATCCATCGCCGTTGTCTCATATTCAACTCCTTCTGGGTATAGATGTACTTCACACTCTTATGGTCTAAGAACACGTTAAAACTAGCACATTACAAATAGTGCCTCCAACAACGCGAACACTACCGCACCCAACTCTAGATCGTGAGTAGGGTAATTCTCTTCATAAGGCTTCAACTGTCTCGACGCATAAGCGATCACCTTCTCATTCTACAATAACACGCACCCCAAGCCACACTTCGATGCATCCGTATACACCTCAAAATTCTCAGTCCCTTCAGGTAATGCCAAAACATGAACCGTAGTCAAACACTCCTTTAAACATTGGAACGCCGTCTCACAGCTCTCGCTCCAGCAGAACTTATTCTCCTTTCTCATTAATGCCGTCATCGGTCTACCTATCTTCGAAAAGTCCTTCACGAACCTCTTGTAGTACCCAGCCAAACCGAGAAATTTACTCACCTCAACCACATTCTTTGCTGCCTCCCAGTTAGACACTGCCTCAATCTTACTCGGATCCACCATTACCCCTTCCTTAGATATCACATGCCCGAAGAATGCCACCTTATCTAACAAGAACTCACACTTACATAATTTGGCATACAACTGGTTATCTCTTAAGGTCTGCAACTCGATCCTCTAATGCTCCGCATGCGGCTCCTTAGTCTTAGAATATACCAAGATGTCGTAAGTGAATACCACCACGAACGTGTCCAAATATGGACTGAAGATCCAGTTCATATGATCCATGAATACTGCTGGTGCCTTAGTCAACCCAAATGGCATCACCACGTACTCATAATGCACATACTTCTGTTAGAAAAAGTGGAGCGATATATCACAGTAAATAATATTACTACATAGATACAATAATATAAAGACGTAAATTAAACAAAAATAACATAAAATAGAGTAGAGTAGAAAGATGTAGCCTGGGTCGAATCGCGCTAGGGGGTTTCCTATGAGAGATAATGCCTCCACTGCACTAGTTACCAAATAGTGCGTTCCTCCCCCAAGATACGACAACCCATTGGACTCCTTCGGTAGCAGCAAGAGGAGCCCCCGAACCGATGACCGCCCGATCGATGCTCAATAATATCTTTTATAGTAGTATAAAAATAACGTAGACAAATATAATTTTCAATATCAATAAGTGACAAATATAATTCATTACCATTGGCATTCTATGTCTAGAATGACTCTCATGGATGTCAATGAACACGGTTTTTCACAGAGATCTGGAGTACGGGGTGAGGGTACGTATTAGAAAGTTCTTTAATCGAACACCTAATCCCGCCCACCTCGATAACGGCCTCTACTAATGATTAGGGAAATCGTTCGTACTTGATATGTTATCGATTGTATGCATGCAATGCAACATCCAACGTTTTAATCCTTGCATATGAATTAGACTATGTCGGTGAACATGTAATTGGCACTCAATTATGTCGAAATTGGGATTTTGAATTAATTATATACGAAAGGCAAAGAAATCATACAATTAGGCCCCGTTCTTTTGGACTTCAACTTACCCCCTTTAAGTTCAGTTCAGCTCCTATAAGTTCAGTTTAGTTCAGTTAAGCTCCTATAAGTTCAGTTAAGCTCCTATAAGTTCAGTTCAGTTAAGCTCCTATAAGTTCAAATAATCTCCTATAAGTTCAGTTCAGTTCAGCTTTTATAAGTTCAGTTCAGAAAAATTCAATTCTTAGAAATTAAGTTCAGAAAAGTTATACGAAATATATTATTTATGAAAACCGATATAAAATATTTGACATTAATTATTGGAATGACATTTGGTCAATTGAAAAAAAGGTGAAAGGTGTTAAAAAATATGCCCCAAATGTCACAAAAGTATCAAATGTCTATAATTGTTTATACATTCACACTCCATAATTTTATAAGGATGCATACTCTTGGAATACCTATTATACAACCGTGTATATTCAAGGAACAGTAGATTCGGGCATGTTTGATGATAAGCGGAAAAAGGCCATGTTCAAGGTACGAAACAAGATAGTAAAAAATATTTGGGGAGGCAAGGGATTCGTTGTTTCGAGTGAAAGTGAAGATGAAGAAGAAAGTGATGAGGAAGATGATGATATAGAAATAGATGGTTAGAAAGCGATGTAATATGTAATTTATTTTTTTATCGTAATGTAAACGTAGTAATCTATTTGAACAAACCATAAATCGGAATTATGTTATTATCTTAAGAGTATATTTCTTTTTATGACATCCCTTTCCAAAAGATAAAGATAATAATAATAATACTACTAGTAGTAGTAGTAGTAATAAAAAAAGTTCAGTTTAGTAAAGTTTAGGTTTTATAAATTCTATTCAATTAAGTAAAATTAAGTTCAGAAAAGTTCAGCTCCTATAAGTTCAATTCAGTTCAGTTCAGCTCCTATAAGTTCAGTTCAGCTCTTATAAGTTCAGTTCAGTTCAGCTCCAATAAATTCAGTTCAGTTCAGCTCCTATAAGTTCAGTTCAGCTCCTATAAGTCCAGTTCAGAAAAGTTCAGCAAAATTCAGCCCAAAAGAACGGGGCCTTACAATGACTAAATGAGATTACAAAGGATTACGGGATCTACATCAGAAATCTATCCAAAACAGAGATTTGAAGAAAAGGAAAAGATTTGAAAACTAAAAGACAGATTAAGAGCGATAATACAACTGATAGTTAATTAATTACGTAATTAAAGCTACGCCAAACCGAGAACAGAAGTTCAGGGACAGAAGTCAACCCAGAACAGGTGCAACAACAGCTGCGTCCTCTGGAAGAGGTGCATGACTTGTTGCGTCTATTCTTGAGTTGAATTCTGACTGTGAAGTCAGAATCGCGAGCAGTTAATGTTGTTTTGTATATTTACGATGAATTATTGACCTATGACTCGAGTAGAAGTGGTTTAATATATTAATTACTACAACTTCTATCAATAGTGAATCCAGAAACTTGATATGAACGAATCGAACCTCTAAAACCCAAATTTGACTCAAAGACGATAACCCGCAAATATTGAATTATTAGGGATCTAAGTCAAGAACAAAACGATTTATAAAAGATAAATACGATTTTTTGATAAGTGAATATTTGTATGATTTTAACCCCCAATTTAGCTCGGTTTTGTATGTCATTTGTGCTTTGTTAAGCCACTTTATGAGCTCATATCGTCTTCTAGACGAATTCCTATGTTCTAACCTGTTTTGTAGAGAAAGTGACGTTTCTACGCCCTTTTTCTATATTCTCGAGCATTTGCCTAGAACCCGACGATTCGAAGAAGCAAGCTTGACCAAGTGAAAGGCATTTCAAGAAGGTTCACTAATTCAAAAGAAAGAAGAAGTAAAGACGATGTCGCAGTTGTCAGAAGACCGATCAGTTAGGCGAAGAATTCATCGCTTTACATTAAACCCTATCAACAAACCCGACTCAAGAGGTCAAGGGGGATGTTGGAAGTCAAGTCATATGCAAGGGGAGATGAAACGAGAGTCAAAGGAGCCAGATGACAACTTACCCGATCGGGTAAGTGTGTACCCGATCGGGTATCCTTGCTGATCCGCACTTTTGCTTCGACTTCCTCATTTTTGTCCTATATGTTCAATGCTCGACCCCTTCCCCACGAAACCCTAATGCTATATAAAGGATGCTCCAGCCACTCTTCTGAACACATCCTCTTCTCATCCTTTCTTCTCTTCTTACACTTCTCTTTAGATTAGGAGAAGGGAGAACTAGCCTCCCTTCTCTCATTTTCTTCTTCCTTTTCATCTTTAGTTCTTAGTTTATTTCTGTCCTTTCTACATCAAAACCTTAGTTTAGATCAATAAGAATTTCAATCTTTGTAATCTACTTTGTTGGGTTCAAGTGTTGTAATTCGAGGAACGATTATTCTATGCAAGAGATTTCTATTATTGTTATCGCTTTCGTTGTTGATCGTCACCTAGGTATTCTTATCTTATCCTTTGTTTAATGTCCTTATTGTTTTCCATTTGATTGTTATTTTCTATCCATGTTACTTAGATTCATTTTAGTACCGTTATAATTGTCGTTTCATTTCCTAGATTGTCAATTTAGCGTCGTTATTATCGAAAGTCTTAAAATATTGTCAAAAACCAAATAAACATGTCTATCCTAGTTTTCATTGTTAATATCATCTTAGACTTAAACACCGTCATGAGTAAGTAGTCACCTTTCTAGGGTGTAGGGTAGCCATGTTAGATTGATTAAAAGATGATAATTGGATAAAAGAAATTGTGCCTTTAAAACGTTGTGTCTATGCATGTTTGGATTGTAACGACAGTTAACGACTTCTGGCCGAAAATCATTGACTAAAGTGGAATTATTTTCCAAGGTAGAGATACGAGAATTGAATAGACAAAGCATGACATGGTGGATTAAGACCTAGTAAATTGCCTAAAAGCCTGCTAGACCATCTGATCTATGATTGTAATGAAAACATCATTTTTACGAACTCACAATGAATTATTTGCATGTTCCATATCCAATTGAATCAATATGTTAATCTACATGTGTGAACCTACTTTCCTAGATGCGTTTCATCATTGTTAATTCATCACTTGCTTTATTGTTTTCATTTCCATTTGCTTTTATTTCGTTTACGTTTATGCCTTGTAGTAGTTTAGAAACTAAATTCCCAAAACCCAGATATTCGTTAGATAAGACCAAATTGCGAGACATCTCACATTCTATAGGAAACACCATCTCCCTGAGGATCGACCCCTACTTCCCTAATTACATTAATTTGTTATTAGCCTAGTCTGGGTAATTTATCTTTGTATCGGGCTCGCGACAAGCACGATCAAATTTTGGCGCCGTTGCCGGGGAGCACGGTTTAGTTTTCCTTTTTCTTGTGATTTTTATCGCAATTAGTTTTATCTAGTCTTTAGGAACCCAAATTCTTTTAGACCTCTCTTGATTTTTCATCTTAGCTTTTCAATCTTATGCCCAGATCTTCTAGACTAGGGACCCCTATCTCTTTAGACCCCGACCTAGAAAGAACTCTGCATAGGAGACGAAAGCTATTCAACGAAATTTCAAAAGCTTCTGATACTTTAAGTTTAGACCGTATTCGTGAGAAATACTCGGATATTCTATCTAATCTTGAAGGAGAACAAGATCCATTCTCATCTCCATTCACAAAAACCACCCAATCTTCAATTAGCATTCCATCTTCACCTTCACATTAGGAAATGGTTCGACTTTCAGACCATTCCGAACCCACCGCAGATACACTTCCAAGGGATATTGCTACACCCCAAATCGAAGCCCAAAACTTTGAAATCAAATCTGCCTTCATTAACCTTATAGAAAGAAGCCAATTTAGTGGCAATGCCACAGAAGATCCCAACCTTCACATCCAAAACTTCTGTGACTATTGCTCCACTATTAGACAAACTGGAGTCACCCAAGGGCAAATTAGAGAGATGCTCTTCTCATTCTCTTTGAGGGGTAAGGCAAAGTTGTGGATACATAGCCTTGATAAGGTTACATTAGGTATCACCGATTGGGAGAGTTTAGCTCTTGCCTTCTACCAAAAGTACTTTCCCCTAGAAAAGACCGCTTTGTTGAGAAGTCAAATCACTGGTTTCCAACAAGGGGATGATGAGAGCCTTTATGAAGCTTGGGAGAGGTACAAGGACTTGCAAAGGGAGTGTCCTCATCATGGGATAGATCCATGGCTCCTTGCCATCACATTCTATAATGGGTGTTATATAGAGTCCCGTCGTATCCTGGATTCTGCTAACAATGGAAGATTTGATCAAATCAATGTTGAAATTGCTCACACTACCATTGAATCCATGGAAATTCACGATTCTCAATATAGAAATTCCCGCTCCATACCATCGAAATCTAAGCAAGAGGACCCCACTTTGACACTTTTACAAGCTCAAGTAGCCCTTCTCACACAAAAGCTAGAACAATTTCAATCCTTCACATCTTAACAAAGTAACAATGGTGTAAGTAAACTTGAAGCCATGATGCTGCAATTGGCTCAAAGGCAAGACACCATAATAGCTCAATTCCAGGAGAGCGATCAAGCTAAGGACGCCACCATCAAATTGTTGGAAGCTAAAATTTCCCAATATGCCTCTTCTAATATCCACCAAAAGCAAGGGCAGCTGCCTTCACAATGTTACCAAACTCACGAAACTGTAAATGCCATTTCCTCGAGAAGTGGTAAGCATAATGATGAGCCCGTGGTTGTTGATGTTGAAGATAAGGTTCCCATGTCAAAAGGGAAAGAGCCCGAGATTCCTATTGAGATCAAAGTCCCATTTCCCCAAAGAGTAGCCAAACACAAGGAGGAGGCAAAATATGGTAAATTCCTTGACGTCGTCAAGAACTTTAAGGTAACAGTCCCTTTCATTGAATTGCTTTCCCAAGTTCCTTCTTATTCCAAGTTTATGAAGGAAGTCCTAAAAAATAAGAGATCCTTCAATGAGATGAAAACCGTAGCTTTCACTGAAGAGTGTAGTGCACTCTTGCAAAATAAGTCTCCACCAAAACTCAAGGACCCTGGTAGTTACTCCATCCCTTGCACTATAGGCACGTATACCATTGATAAGGCCCTTTGCGACCTAGGTGCTAGTGTAAGTGTCATGCCCTTTTCTATGTTTGAAAAACTTAACATGGGTGCTTTGAAATGCACTAATATTACTCTGCAAATGGCGGACCATTCTCTAAAACAACCTATGGGTGTTTTAGAAGATGTACCCGTCAAAGTTGGTAAGTTTTTCATTCCCGTTGACTTTCTAGTACTTGACATGGCGGAGGACTCTCAAATCCCAATCATTTTTGGAAGACCCTTTTTGCACACCACTGGTGCAGTTTTTGATGTCAAGAATGGGAAGTTGACATTAGAGATAGGAGATGACAGGGTGACCTTTAGTAAAAATTCCACCATTAGGAGTCCTGTGTTAGAAGACTCATGTTATGTGCTTGATGTTGATGACTCTTCTATGCCTCGATCCTTACTGACGGATCTGTTGGAGGCACATGTTAGTGTTGATTCTCTTGCAGGTGAGCATACTAAAAGCACTACTGCTAAAAGTGCTAGAAGGGGCTATTCCCGGAAAAGCTTGGCATGGATGGAGAATGTAAAGAACGCTATGAAGATGAGCTTGGATGATAGTGAGCTTAAAGATAAAGGATGATCAAAGAAAGAAATGGAGTCTAGCAAGACTTTTCTTTTCTTTTTGTATTTTTATTTTTGTATTCCCTTTTTCATTGTTAGGATTTATTTTGAAGATGAAAGAGTTTTTGAAGAATCTATAAAGACCTTCCTTGTCAAGTCCAAAAGACTAGCGTGGGGGAGTCCGCGCTGACTAGTAAGCTCCACTCTTCTTTCATTTTTCCTTTTTCCCATTAAGAATCTCATTGCATATTTTGTCTTTGTGCTCACATTGAGGACAACGTGATGTTTAGCTTGGGGGAGGGATTGCATTTTCCCATTTTGCATTTTAGTTGATCATTTTTCAAATTTTGAATAAAAGAAAAAGAAGATTTTTGAGAAAATTTAAAAATTTCTGAACATAATTGAATGCTTTTCATGCTTTGCTTGCCTGTTTACTATGCTATCATGTTACATTTTCCAAGCTTAGAGCTTTCAAAAGATAATGATTCAATATTTATTGAATTTTGCATACATGGGGATGTCTTGTACACAGTAGGCATGGAATGAATCTATAGATGAGTACGCTTGATCTTGACATTTGGCAAGTTACATATATTCTAAGGTAGAACCTCCTTAGGCTGGTACATCTATACCCAGTCTCATCTAGGTGTGTGTAGTTCTCCTTGTGATGTGTGTCATGTCAAAACGCATAAGTATGGTTCTCATTTCATTCCTATAAGCATTGCATTCATGATTCACTAAGATTTGAAGCCTTTTTCACTTTGAATTACACCTCAAAAATTAGCCCCTTCATACAAATGCTTCACAAAATAATAGCTACATATAAAAACTGCCTACCTTGTTGAGCTAGTAGCTAGACTATGGTGTATGGGTGCTCTTTTGAGAAGATTTTGTTCCTTGATGTCAAAGTGAATTTGGGAGAACGAAAATGTTCAAGAAGCAATGTTATGTTCAGAAAAAGAAAAGAAAAAAATGAATAGAAAAAGAAAAGAAAAGAAAAAAGAGAAACGGAAAAAAAGAAAGAATAAGAAATAAATAGAAGAAGTTGTGAGTATCTCCTCAAAATGTCAAGTCAATATTCAGAAGGAGTTTACCCTTGTGTGTAATAAGCCAATTTGTTTCTTTTGGCTTCGTTATCCGTCTTCTGGGAAATTGATCGAAATTTTGGATTGAGTATCCATTTATCATTGGTTAGTTGCTAGCTCGTTTAAAACTTCACATAACCATAACTGTTTGTCCACCTTTCACCCCTTTCCCAAAGCCTTCTTCCTATTCTTCCGGCTTCTTCTCTATGTGCATTGTGATCTTTGACTTGTGTTTTGAATTGTTTACCATATTAGATTGCGGACACACTTTCATAAGTCGTAGATAGGTGAGTGTCTCAAAAGCATTTACACATAAAGAAATCACCTTTTACATGCAATGAGTGTTCGAGTGTGCCGTGAGAGTCCATTTGTCAAAAGATCATGCAAGAGCCGAAAATCTATAGTGAAATTCTTTGTGCTACGCCGTTATGTAAATCTCAGCCATGTTTATGCATCATTATTGCCCACGTTGTTTTTGGGTCATTATTCATTATGTTTCCAAAGCATTACGTTGAGATTTGTTTCTTGATGGTGTAGTAGTCAATGCTTGCAACCCTTGTCCTGGTATTGTTTGTTATGTTTGCTTGAGGACAAGCAAAGGTTTAGCTTGGGGGAGTTTGATAAGTGAATATTTGTATGATTTTAACCCCCAATTTAGCTCGGTTTTGTATGTCATTTGTGCTTTGTTAAGCCATTTTATGAGCTAATATAGTCTTCTAGGCGAATTCCTATGTTCTAACCTGTTTTGTAGGGAAAGTGACGTTTCTACGCCCTTTTTCTATATTCCCGAGCATTTGCCTAGAACCCGACGATTCGAAGAAGCAAGCTTGACCAAGTGAAAGGCATTTCAAGAAGGTTCACTAATTCAAAAGAGAGAAGAAGCAAAGACAGTTTCGTAGTTGTCGGAAGATCAATCAGTTAGGCGAAGAATTCATCGCTTTACATCAAACCCTATCAATAAACCCGACTCAAGAGGTCAAGGGGGATGTTGGAAGTCAAGTCATATGCAAGGGGAGATGAAACGAGAGTCAAAGGACCCAGATGACAACTTACCCGATCGGGTAAGTGTGTACCCGATCGGGTATCCTTGCTGATCCGCACTTTTGCTTCGACTTCCTCATTTTTGTCCTATATGTTCAATGCTCGACCCCTTCCCCACGAAACCCTAATGCTATATAAAGGATGCTCCAGCCACTCTTCTGAACACATCCTCTTCTCATCCTTTCTTCTCTTCTTACACTTCTCTTTAGATTAGGAGAAGGGAGAACTAGCCTCCCTTCTCTCATTTTCTTCTTCCTTTTCATCTTTAGTTCTTAGTTTATTTCTGTCCTTTCTACATCAAAATCTTAGTTTAGATCAATAAGAATTTCAATCTTTGTAATCTACTTTGTTGGGTTCAAGTGTTGTAATTCGAGGAACGATTATTCTATGAAAGGGATTTCTATTATTGTTATCGCTTTCGTTGTTGATCGTCACCTAGGTATTCCTATCTTATCCTTTGTTTAATGTCCTTATTGTTTTCCATTTGATTGTTATTTTCTATCCATGTTATCTTAGATTCATTTTAGTACCGTTATAATCGTCGTTTCATTTCCTAGATTGTCAATTTAGTGTCGTTATTATCGAAAGTCTTAAAATATTGTCAAAAACCAAATAAACATGTCTATCCTAGTTTTCATTGTTAATATCATCTTAGACTTAGACACCGTCGTGAGTAAGTAGTCACCTTTCTAGGGTGTAGGGTAGCCATGTTAGATTGATTAAAAGATGATAATTGGATAAAAGAAATTGTGCCTTTAAAACGTTGTGTCTATGCATGTTTGGATTGTAACAATAGTTAACGACTTCTGGCCGAAAATCATTGACTAAAGTAGAATTCGTTTCCAAGGTAGAGATAGGAGAATTGAATATACAAAGCATGACATGGTGGATTAAGACCTAGTAAATTGCCTAAAAGCCTGCTAGACCATCTGATCTATGATTGTAATGAACACATCATTCTTACGAACTCACAATGAATTATTTGCATGTTCCATATCCAATTGCATCAATATGTTAATCTACATGTGTGAACCTACTTCCCTAGATGCTTTTCATCATTGTTAATTCATCACTTGCTTTATTGTTTTCATTTCCATTTGCTTTTATTTCGTTTACGTTTATGCCTTGTAGTAGTTTAGAAACTAAATTCCCAAAACCCATATATTCGTTAGATAAGACCAAATTGCGAGACATCTCACATTCTATAGGAAACACCATCTCCCTGAGGATCGACCCCTACTTCCCTAATTACATTAATTTGTTATTAGCCTAGTCTGGGTAATTTATCTTTGTATTGGGCTCGCGACAAGCACGATAATTTATGTACGAAGAAAAGGGAAAATAAAATAAGGAAAATAAAGACGTAGAAACCAGAGGAAGAAGAAGAAGAGCAGGAGCAGGGAGCCTCTAGAAGAGACGCAACAGGTACCTCGACTCTTTGAAGAGGCGCATATGCTTCCGCGCTTCTTCTCGACGTCTGATGACTACTAAAAAGATTTTGTTAAAAACAAGGTTTTACTTTGAAATCGGTTTTGAGCTTATTTCTGACGTGGATCTTACATTAAATGAATAATAGAAATACAAATAAATAAAAGACGGGATTTACACCCTTAGACTTACATGTTGACGAAACGAGATTGACTAAGTTGCGTTATAGCGATAGCCCGACTCAAATGTATGTATAAAGTACCCTTGTTAAAGGACAAAAGTTGATTGATTAAATTGATTGATTGATTGTGGTGTAGTGGTCAAATGGGTCGGTCAATGCAAAACGTGACGGGTACCCAAAAAGATCTAACCTTACGTGGTCGATTGATCAAGCACGTAGATGTCAATAGCTTAGAGCAAGGTCTAGAATGCAAAAAGAGAAGAGAAGGGGCAGAACACTCGCGTAGCTTAAAAGTGAGAACATAGCTCTCCTTTTATAGTAGAAAATGTGAAAGAGTTCAAGAACAACTCAAACTTTTGGAAAGAACAGATTGGGGAAGAGGCGCAACAGGGTTACGACATTTGAAGAGGCGCAGCATTTCCTGCGTCATTTCCTCAGAGGTTTCTTCCTACGGGAAGAAGATTGCCACGTTTCTATTCGGAAATTGTGGTTGATCTACACTTCCATTTTGAAAAGATACGAGATATATTTTATTAAAAGAGAATTTGAAATATATAAAATAATCAGAATATTTTAGAGCGTTCCGACTCGGAGTTTCAAAACGATTTCTAGAAAATGAAGCGGTTTTCGACCCGGACTCCAAATGCACTATAATGACTGTCAAAACGACCGTACGGGTATGTAGATGACGACCAAGGGGTAGACACAAGTATTTGAGCTATCACTTGACAATAAACTTACGAACGGTCATAAATCCTTTCGCGTACCAAACATGCGCCCCAATCATGACTAGGTGGTTGGCGGAAGGTATAGAATTGAGGTGTAACACCCGCAAATGTACCCTATTTTTCTAGTAGAAATATTTTACGAAAGCTTTTCAGTAATTTTAAGTTTTAATTTATAATTTTAAGTTTCGAGTCGAATTTTGAATTTCCGAGTTCGTATTTGGAATTTCCGAGAAATTTCATGAAAATCCCGTCTTAAGACGAGTTTGACTTTTCTTGACTTTTGAGTCGAGTTTGACTTTCTTGACTTTGGAAACCGTCTTTGACTTTTTCCTACTCAACTCACACTACTCCCTTCCTTAACCTAATATTCATTCAACCCAAAATCAAACACAAAACCCCCTTTCTTCTCCCTTAAGAAATCTCATCTTTTCCCTCTTTGATTTCAATCTTAGAATTGGCGTAGTTTCTTCGTTACTCGATAGAATTTACGTAAGTTTATCTTATTCTTCCTCCCGTACCTTCCTCTATCCGTATTGATATTAAAAGTATCGTCTTTCTCGCTTTTCAAGCTTTCCGTCTTTCTGAAGATGAACTTTATTCATCTTTTTACGATCTATATGTAGGTGGTGACCTCCAAGATCCCGACAAAGACTATTTTCTAATAGAAGAGGAGCTTGACGAGTAGTGAAGACGCTTAAAGGTAACGGTGAAGGGTTACTCGGTATCACTTACGTGTTTTACATGTTATATGCTAGAAAATCGTATTAGATTACGATTAGGAAGATTAGGATTCATGCTATGATTAGTAAATGATGTTATGTGATGAATATTGATGATATATATTGATTGTTGATGATTATTTGAAGTATATATGGGAATTGAAATGATTTGGAAATGAATTGGTTAAGTGTAAGAAGCTCTCGGGTGAACTGGGGTTCCCTGCCGGTCGACCGGCCGCCGGTCTGCCAACCGGCTGGGAACACTCCAGTAACTCATTTGGAAAGTTGGATTTTTGTATAAGAGGTGCTCCAGGCTGGCCAACCGGCCACCGGTCCATCCACCGGCCTGGAACACATCAGTATTGAAGTTTTGATTTTGTTGTGATTGTCTGTGCCGGTCGACCGGCCGCCGGTCGACTGACCGACCCAGACCTCTTTTCTCTGTTTTTGGGATTTTGCCTTTTTTCTGAGCCGGCCAACCGGCCACCGGTCTCCTGCCCGGCCTGCAACACGGCTGTGTTGTTTTCCTTTGACTTTTAAAACTCGTAATTTATAATAGTTCGCATGATCGGGTTATCATATAATTTTACGTAATGTCTTATAATATTCATGTTTTGGATAATTGATATCTCTTTCGCATGTATCACATGTTTTGTGACGGTTTTCGATATGTTCCCACTTTGAGTCGGTTTTTACAAATGAGTCGGTTTGAGCACTATTTTGTATTGTGCTGTGTATTCTCATTCCCTTGGCTACCTTCCCGTTCGTAAGGCTGGAATGTCGGAACGGAGAGGTATCCTACTGCTTAAATGCATGTGTTAGTGGGCATATGACGACGTTGTTGGGAGTTGAACGCTATGCGTTGATCGACCCGGCCGTCAAATGTTGTATACTTGCGAGGTGGTGTTATTTGCATGTAGCGTACCGCATGTTATGAGGCTTGAGCTCGTTTTCCGCCTCTTTCGTGAATTGATCTACCGAGAATGTGGGTACTCGGCGTTTTCTTTGTAAGACCGAGTCTTGGGTGCGAAACGTGATCGCATGTCGAACCGGAAAATGTGATTTCGGGATTCTGGCCAGATTTAGACTAGGACCGGGTATTTATTATCGTCGTCCTACCAGGAGGAAATTAGTCTACCTATACGAAATGTCATCGTATATGGGTTGAGGGAAATGTCATCCGTGAACGCCTTTTAATCATACTTGCCATGTACACGATGCTAGTGCGTTTCATTTACCGTGAGAAAGGTTGTCTTTGTGTCGTTGTCTTTGAATGCGTGATTTCATGATTTTATTCATGGTCATTGCATGACTTGGCACCGTCAAGGTCTTGGTTCGTGAATGGATGATAATATGTTATATTTATTGTGATCATCGCATGACTTGACTTGGTTTGTCTGTCGAGTTTCAATCTTATCAATCTTATACCGCTAACGGTGAGATGCAAGCCCTAGTGAGCGTATTCGATTGCCTAAGAGTGTCTTCCCCGAGTCTTTGAATAACATGATGGTTACGGATTTGATTTCCACATGATCTTATCATTGTCTATAGAATTGCCTATCTATTCTTATAGTATCTCACATGTATATCTATATATGCATGCTTTACTTTTGTATTTCCTTATATGTACGTTAAAGGTGATATGGCTGGGAGAACCCGGAGTTACTCCCCACTGACTGTGGCATTCATGTTTTTCATGGATGAACAGGTTGCATGCTATGGATGGCTTTTTGCTTGACATTTTGGGTTCGGGTGTGAGCTAGCGGGCGTAGTCCCTGGATGATTAACCTCTAGACGATTTTTAGCTAGTTTGCTAAACACTTGTTCTTTGCTAACATTTTGAGAGACTCCGTCTCTTTGTTGTATTCCGCACTTAGTTTGTAATATTTTGACACTCCTCGTTTTATCTATCTTGCATGTATAAAAGGTTTTTTTTAAATCTCATATTTCCGCTATATAATTCACATGCTTGTTTGTTTTATATTTCCGCATTCGCGAGGGTTGTCACATGAGGTATCTAAAGAATATCACTATCCCTTATCCTAAGCTGATGATATCCCGACCTTAGATATATCTTCGAAAATAGTTAGGATCCACTCAACTGGTCAAACAGATTGTCTATCCTAGGTAATGGATACCTATTCTTCACAGTCACACGGTTTAGCTCACGATAATCAATGCATAACCGTAAGCTACTATCCTTCTTCTTCACAAATAAAAATGGAGCACCCCACGACGATACACTAGGTCTAACGTCTCCCTTGTCTAGTAGCTCGTTCAGCTGTTTCTTCAACTCCTCAAGCTCTTTCGGTCCCATGCGATACGGGGCCTTAAAAATTGGTCCCGGACCCGGGTTCAATTCAAAGTTAAAATCATCATCTCTCTTTGGAGGTAATCCCGTTATCTCATCCGAAAAAACATCATCAAAATCATTCTTAACCTTACTCTGATCCGCTCTCGGCTCCTTAACTTTGGTATTTCTCACATGACATAGGATCATAGGGTAACCCTTTCTCAAGTAGGTCTTCAAGGTAATTGATGCGATCAGCTTCGCCTTAGGCTTTACCGCGAATCCCCGATACGACACTCTAACTCCCTTCGGACCCCTCAATGACACCTTCTTCCGATGACAACTTATACTAGCTTTATACTTACCCAACCAGTCCATCCCAACAATAACCTCAAATCCATCTAAAGGGAATTTAAACAAATCAACAGGAAAGTCCACCTCCCCCACAATCATAAACACCCCTCTAAAAAACTTATTATAGGATACAAACTCTCCAAAAGGTATAAATACCTCATCATTTACAGACTCACTATCTCTCGATCCCAATAATACATCATGACTCTATGAAATAAATGTGACAACCCTCGCGAATGCGGAAAATAAAAACATACAAGCATGTGAATTATAAAGCGGAAATACGGTATTTTATAAACCTTTATACATGCAAGATAGAAAATACGAGGTGTGTCAAAAATTACAAACCAAAGTACGAAATATACTACAACAAGAGACGTAGTCTCTTCAAAGGTTAACAAATGTCAAAGTGATTAGCAACTAGCTAAAATAACGTCTAGAGGTGAAACTTCCAGGGACAACGCCCGCTAGCTCACACCCGAACCCAAAATACCACAAGCAAAAAGCCATCCAAGCAAGCAACCTGTTCATCCATGAAAAACATGAACGCCACAATCAGTGGGGAGTAACTCCGGGTTCTCCCACCCATATCACATTAAACGTACATAAAAGGAAATACAAAAGTAGAAGCATGCATATAAAGATATACATGTGAAATACGATAAGGATAGATAGGCAATTCGATATATAATGATAAGAGCATATGAAGTACAAACCGTAATCATCATGCTGTTTATAGACTCGAGGAAGACACCCTTAGGCAACTATATACTCACTAGGGCTTACATCTCACCGTTAACGGCATATACTTGATAAGATAGAAACTCGACATATAAACCACGTCAATCATCTAATTCATGCAAGAGTCCAACTCAATGTTCCCGTATAATTCAACTTACAAACGACCATCAAATCATACGAATATGACAACACAATCTCTCACGGTTAATGGCACGCACTAGCATCGTGTACAATAGCAAGACAAGCCAATGGAAGCTCACGGAATAAGACATTTTCCGGAACCGTATACGATAAGACGTTTCGTATACTCATGACCTAGACAACAAGTTCACGGGATACGACGTTTCCCGGAATCATGTACGATAAGACGTTTCTTACACTCAAAACTCTAATCCTCTCGGTAGGTGTGACAAA
>JAIUZE010014695.1:0-14395 GCA_022085475.1 Heliosperma pusillum | reverse complement strand
ATATTTCTCTGGGCCACTCGAGGAGCTGTAACTGAAATGCACTGCCATGCTCGAATGAAGATTCGTTTATCAGTTAAGTTACTCTCTAGTCGGGGAAACCACTCTTGATAAAGATCACTTGTAAAATACGACCTTTGTGAATACGGACTTTGCAAATTGTTTTACATTGAGCGGGAGAAATTTAATATGGATATGAGAATCGGTTATCGCACATACACTTGTACGAACAAGTGGGAGATTGTTGGAGCCAGTGTCCTCCACAGTTAGTGCAATAACATAAATAAATCTCTATAGGTTCACAGGGTATACTTTGTATTGTAATCAGTTGATTAACGTTTATCGATAACGGTTGGCTGGCTAGATAAGTTTGACGTTATTGTCATACAGATGGCGGTGATCAACTGGTCCCTAAAAGTCACACCTATAGGATGTGTTTGAGAGATGTGATTATTTGAGAAAATAATCATATTGATACCCTATTATATGACTAAAAGGTTAGTCCGTGTATTTGACTAAAAGGTTAGTCAATGTGATGAGAATAATTATTTAATAACGATTAAATAATGTTAGCTAAGACGAATTAACTGTAATTCGTAATTAAATATAAAATGTTATATTTAGTTGTATTATATAATGTGAGCTTAAACGAATTAAAATGTTAATTCGTAATTAAACATAAACCGTTATATTTAATTAGCAGGATTATAAATATACCGATATTTATAAATTGAAGTATATATTATACGATTTTCATAATAATTGTTATATTAATATATCCACTGCAAAATGTTGTAATGGACCTTATTAATGTATGACAACATATTAGACAAATATAATATGTATAACATTATATTAAATGGAAGCGAATTTAACCGAAAAAGAGTCCAGATTACTCTTTGGAATTTCGGTCAAAATGTTAACAAAATAAGAAAAAAAATAACCCTTATTTTTCTCCTATGTGTGCCGTGACCTAGGGAGTATATGGAAGAGTTTTTACTCATTCCAACTCTCTAATTATTCATCATCAATTTCATATCTCAAAAGAAAAGATACAGACTCTTTTTCTCTCTAATTTTCTAGCAAATACAAGGGCATTTCTCGATCAATCTTGGGTGAGACGATTAGGAGGATATGTGCTTTGATATCTGTTCTTAGGCCGAATCTACGAGGACTAAAGGATATTCCTAATCCCTTTGTTTATTATGCAATTTCGTTTATGACCTGTTAATCATATAATTTGTAATTTCATTATAATCTTGTAAGTTTAAAGGGATGTATACGGATATATTCTCACAGTGTCTTGTCATATGCTCGAACACCTTGGTTGGTAAGTGTCCAATCTGATTCCTTCATGCCTAACTTACGTGTTGTCTTTAGTGGTATGACATTGACTACGGAGCCATTATCTACTAAAGTCATTGGTATATTCTTCTTTAGACAAGTGATTGTGATATACAGAGCAAGTTTGTGACTAGCTCCGAAAGGACGCAAGTCTTCATCTGATAAAAAAACTAGGTTACTTAGTTTGACTATATCTTGGAAGACCGAGCTGACTACATCGTCGGATGTAGAGTCGTGTGCCACATTTAGCCATGCCAATGCTTGGAGTAGAGCTTGGCGATGGGGAAATGAACTTTCAACTAATTGCCAGACTGAAAGATCATCCTTTGTCTTTTGTAGCTGCCTTACTAGGTGCTCAGTAGATGTACCCTCGCCATCATTTTGGTGATGACAGCGGTGTTAGTAATTGGACTATTAGTAGTAGGACTGTTCTGAGTGATATTCTGATAGGGGCGTCCTGATTGAGTGAGATAATCTATATCTTGATCTTCCCTATTTTGAGTTTGAGGATGTTTTGTGAGGTACTCATCCTCGTCGTCATCGGCCCATATTCCGTTGACAGTATTGAGTTCTTTCAAACTGATGATCTCAACTTCTAAAGTGATGACTCGTTCAACCAGTTTATGAAATGTTGTGTTCACCTCTTGCATTGTAGATTGTTGGGATATGATTGGAGCTCGTGGTCACCTTCTTGGGGTGTGGTGCCCAGAGCGCGTAGGGATGTCACGGTAGTTTCGAGCTCTGAAACTTGTTTACTCACATTTCTAGCCCATGCGATAAAGTCATCGATGGTAGGAGAAATGGTTGAATACCTTTCCTCATTTTCGAGCATGTTACTTTCATCTTAAACTAGGGAGATGAGGTGTGAACAACCCAAGTTGGATTCTTCATCCGTGATCATTAGCATTCCAAGAGAGTTCTTAGTGTTATTGGGTTTGCCTCCTGGGGGTATGGGTAGACGACCATCCTCAATCATATCTAGAATGACATGCTTCGATTTGAAGTATTTCTCTATGTCATGCCCCTTACCTCTATGATATTCACAGTAAGCGTTTTCATCCCATAACTTACTCTTATTTTCTGGATCAGGTGTAGGTTCTATAGGCTGGAGTATTTGTCGTCAATCTTTTCAAGGCAATGGAGTATGTGTCGCCGATGTTTGTGAACTTTCTTTGAGGGTTGTTCTTTCTAGGTTATTCTACAAGATTGACCTCATCGGTCTTGTTAGGGGAGCCATAATAACGACTCGTTAAGCCTTGATACCCGCGATCTACCGTTTTCGACAAGAGTCCCTTTCGGATGTCGTCTTCAATTCTGGTCCCTAGTACAGTTAAGTCTTTGAAAGACTTTATGTTTTGGTACCTTAGGTTGTTTGCATAGATTGTGGTCCCTTTCGGGTTAAATTGTACATCGGCGTCACATACTCTAGTGCCTTGAATAGATTGACGACACATACTCCAGCCTATAGGACCTACACCTGATCCGGAGAAGAAGAATAAATTATGGGATGAAAACGCTTATTGTGAATATCCTAGAGGCAAGGGACGTGACACAGAAAAATGTTTTAATTTGAAGCATGTCCTTCAAGATATGATTGAGGATGGTCATCTACCCATTCCCCTTGAGGAAAACCCAACAACACCAAGAATCTTCTTTGATTTCTAATGATCAGGGAAGAAGAATCCGCCTTGGATTGTTCACACCTCATCTCCCTAGTTAAAGATGAAATTAACATGCTCAAGAACGAAGAAACGTATTCCACCATTTCTCTTACCATCGATGACTTCATCGCATGGGCTAGAAATATGAGTAGACAAGTTTCAGTACACGAAACTACCGTGACATCCCTACGCGCTCCGCGCACCACACCCCAAGAAGGCGTACCTCGAGCTCCAATCCTATCCCAACAATCTACAAAGAAAGAGGTGATTACAACATGTGACAAACTAGTTTAACGAGTCATCGCTTTAGAAGCTGAAATCATCAGTTTAAAAGAACTCAATACTGTCAACGGAATATGGACCAATGACGATGAGGATGAATACCTCAGAAAAAATCCTCAAACTCAAAATAGGGAAGATCAAGATATAGACTATCTCACTCAATCAGGACGCCCTTATCAGAATATCTCTCAAAACTGTCCTACTACTAATGGTCCAACTACTAACACCACTGTCATCACCCCAAATGATGGCGAGGGTACATCTACCGACCATCTACTAAAGCAACTACAAACGACAAAGGTTGATCCTTCAGCCTGGCAATTAGTTACAAGTTCATTTCCCCATCGCCAAGCTCTACTCTAAGCATTGGCAAAGCTAAATGTAGAACACGACTCTACACCTAAATATGTAGTCAACTTGGTCTTCCAAGATTCAGTCAAGCTAAGTAACCCATTTATTTTCTCAAATGAAGACTTGCCTTCTTTCAGGGCTAGTCACAACCTCGCTCTGTATATCACAATCACATGCCTAAAAAAGAATATACCAATAACTTTGGTAGATGATGGCTCTGAGGTCAATGTCATACCACTGAAGACAGCACGTAAATTAGGCATGAAATAATCAAATTGGACTCCTATCAACCAAGATGTTTGAGCATACGACGGGACACGGAGGAAGGTAGTAGAGCTAGTCAACCTCAGCATAGCCACTAGGCCAATCAAGCAAAAGGTTAATTTCCAAATTGTGGACATTGAAACATCCTTTAACATACATCTGGGAAGGCCATGGATTCATGCTTCTTAAGTAGTAACATCCACCCTACACCAGAAGATCAAAATCCCTCTAAACGGCAAAGTAGTGACGATCACTTCGTCACCTATCAAGGCTGTGATAGAGAAAATGTCAAGCAATCAAGTAACCACATATCCAATATATGAGCTAAGAGGATTTCAGAGTGTGAATTTTGCAGAGAGTGTGTTGACATCTCTATATTTCGAGCCATACTCTAACCTAGTGGTCAACCACATACTTAAATCCCAGGGATACTTCCTAGGGATGCCATTAAACCCAAACAAGAAAAGTACCCTTGCACCATACAAAGAGGGGAACTCTATAAAGATACCATTAGGATTGGGATACAAACCCACGAAAAAAGAAACCTTAGAAATGGTTACTCAAGTCCAGAATCGTAAGAGCAAAGGAATCCAGATGCAACCTTATCTCCTTGCTCTAAACGAATATTTCGTTAAGGAAGGATGTCATGAATCCTTTCATGGGTTTCCTGAAGATTGGCACTATAGAGGAATACAATTAGCTTGAATCGACGTCTTCCACGATTGCTACTTTATTCCCTCAGAAACGGTTCCTACCGTCAAAGCTCGTCAGACACCTTCTTTAGACGAACAAGCAGTTAGCCTTCTGTTTGGAGAAGATCGATTCGTCAGAGCTGCACAGGATGAGATCATTACCATGATACTTCAGGACGATCATTTCAACCCTACAGCGTTGATCAGCGACGCTGGCTCAAGCCAACCGAAAGAATGGAGAAAGTCGATCAAATGGACCAACAACTAGGGGAAGCTCTTCAAAGTCACTACTGGGGAAGGAGAGATGTTCAAAGGCGAGCCAAAAGACATAGAGGTTGAGTCAAATTTAGAGTCGAAGTCAGAGTCGGAGTCATAGTCTAGCGAAATTCCTAAAGAGTTTACTTCTGCTGTCACCCCCCATCCTTTTGTTTCTCCTAGATTAGCTTCTAATAATAACAGCAGTCTAGGGAATCTCCCAGCAGCAGCTCCTTTACCGCCTCTGGCTAGTGAACATATGGCCTCTTTGTTTCAGTTATTTTCAAAATTTAACATGAATAAATTCGATCATGCTTACTCCTTGTGTTGTTCTGAATGCATTTCTTTTTATGATGACAATGAGGATAATCCTGACCCAGACTCGATTGACTTACCTCCCCATATAATTAAAGAAATACTACAAGAGGGGAAAGGGGCACCATTCATAGAAAACATTGAACCCATCAACGTAGGGACCGAACTAGAACCCCGAGAACTTAGAATAGGGACAACCCTCAATCCAACTGAGAGGGCCAGTTTCGTAGACCTCCTACACGAGTTCAAAGACGTTTTTGCTTGGTCTTACAAAGATAAGCCAGGGATCGTCGAGGATATCGTAGAACACTGAATTCCAATCAAGCCAGGCTTCAACCCCGTAAAACAGAAGCTCCGTTGGATGAGGACCGAATGGGCTCTTAAGATCAAAGAAGAGGTCAATAAGCAATTCACAGCCGGATTCATTAAAGTTTCCGAGTATTCTGATTGGGTGGCTAACGTAGTCCCCGTACCCAAAAGGGATGGACGAATCCGGGTTTGTGTTGACTTCAAAGACCGAAACAAAGCAAGTCTCAAAGATGACTTCCCTCTACCGCATATCGACATATTGGTAGATAATACAACAGATCATGCATTATTATCCATCATGGATGGGTATGCCGGGTATAATCAGATCAAAATGGCCGAAGAAGACATAGATAAATAAGCTTTCATCACTCCATGGGGAACATAATGCTACACAGTTATGCCATTTGGACTAATCAATGCTGGAGCTAAATACCAACGTACCGTACTACGTTATTGCATGACATGATGCATAAGGAAGTAGAGGTATACGTAGATGATATGATTGTCAAATCCAAAGACAGGATAGGACACATGGTCAATCTTCGCAAATTCTTTCTCATATTGCGCAAATACAACATGAAAGTCAATCCTCATAAATGTGCATTGAGAGTAACTTCAGGCAAACTCCTAGGACATGTCATCAGTTAGAGGGGAACAGAAATTGATCCATCCAAGATCAAAGCCTTAATCGAGATGCCACAACCCCGAACAGAAAAGGAAGTTAGAGGTTTCCTGGTCAAGGTGTAGTATGTGAGTCGGTTCATATCGAAACTCGATATGATTTGAGAACCCATTTTCAAAAATCTAATGAAAACTCATCATACCATGTAGGATGATGATTGCCAAAAGGCATTTGACATAATCAAGGAGATACTAGCCAAACCACTAGTGTTGATGCCTCCCCAACGAGACAAACGTCTTGGTTTATGTCTCGGGGTGATAGAAACAGCCATGAGGGCTATGCTCGCACAAACTGTTGGGAAAGAAGAAAGAGCCATCTACTATCTTAGTACGAAGTTCTTAGAATATGAGTGCAAATACACACCTCTCGAAAATGAAATATGAGTGCCAACCAAAGAATTTCACCAACATTGGTGACACCTACACCAATGCCTTGAAAAGACTATCACAACAAGACAAACTACAACCCATAGGACCTACACCTGAGCCAGAAAAGAAAAATAAGTTCTTGGATGAGAACTCGTACTGCGAGTATCACACGGGGAAGGGACATGATATAGAAAAATGTTATAAGCTAAAACATGTCATCCAAGATATGATTGAAGACGGTCGTCTACCCCTACCTTCTGGTAGCAAGCCCAACAACACTAAGAATCTTCTTGGAGTTCTAACGATTGCTCACATCTCATCTCCCCATATGAAGATGAGATAAATATGCTCAAAAATGCGGATAAGGTATTCGTCGAAAACAATGTTGATGTATCTAATCTAATCCAACCCAATGGCCATCTCATCGGGTTTTATGTCGGGATGCTCTACGTGAATTGTTCCACATATCTTTCTCAAGCTAAGAACGAAGTTCGAATTGGAGATTTTGCTTTTGATTGTACTCCATACATTTTTCGAAGCAAAAATTAGGTTAAAAAGGATGGAAACGGTAAAAAAGATGATATCTGTCTCACTAAAAATGCAATCGCGCCACGGGTTGAAGAAGAAATAGCCAAATTCAACCGCGTCAAAAAGATGAGTGACTTTTCTACTTTCAAGAACGTCCCCAAAAAAGTACCTTCAAAAGAGGCCACCTCGGTCAAGTTCCAAAAGACTGATGAATAGAAGTAAAAGGATAAAGAGATGAACCAGTTCATGAATAAACAAAGGCTCCAGCCTGGGTACATCAAGATACGGCAAGAGTTAGAAGAAGCCCGAAAAAGGTTAGCTGCACGGTATCCGGATTTCATGAGGAATCCCTCTGAACCCATAACCCTTAGTGGCACAGACGAGTCGTCATCGGTATTCAGGGTCAGTGCTTGTAAGGACTTGATGGTAGGGTATATATTACCCAGATGTGAGTGGGACGCTACTTTCGTCAGTAGTGCAACAAAGGTATGGCATCAGTGGTGGTTCGAGTTAGCAAGGGTAATGACAAACTTGGAACAAGAATCGAAGTACAAGCTGGACAATTGCCTATAAGACTACTCAAGCTGAATTCAAGTCTGAGTCGAAGTCGGAGTCGGAGTCAACGTCTGAGTCTAGCGAAGTCCCTAGATAGTCTCCTCCTGTCGTTAATCCTTATTCCTTTGTTTCTCCTAGCTTAACATCTAATAGTCACAGTAGTCAGAGGAATGTCCCAGTAGTTATGCCTTTACCACCACTGGGTACTGATCAGATAGCCTCTTTGTTCAAGCTATTTTCAAAATTTAATATGAATAAATCTGATGCTACTTACTCCTTGCGTTATTCTGAAAGCAATTCTGTTTATGATTAATAAGGATGATCCTGACCCTGACACGATCGAATTATCTCCCTATATAATCAAATAAATAGTACAAGAGGGGGAGTGAATGTCCTCAACAATAGTGCGATCACATAAATAAATCTTAATAATAGGAATACAAACGGATGATGAATATTATAGTCAACTGGTCAACATTAATCGGTAACGATTGGCTCACTAGAGTTTGACGTTACTGTCGTATGACGGTGGTGATCAGTTGATCCCTTGAGGTCACACCTAAAGGAGAGTCCCCTAATCATGTACATTAGTTAATTGCATAGCGATAAATATTAATTAATCCCTTAAAATGAACTAGGTTTATATTAGTGAGAATAATTTCTTATTGGAATATGATTAAATAAGATTCTTTTTTAGTAATTTAATTGTTACATTACTGAGAATGCATTATGTTTATGAAACATTTGAGATAAGAAAAATTGGTTGATTATAATTACAAATTGTTGTAGATTATATTAACCTAATATGAGATGACCCATTTTATTTACATGTAATTATAAAATATGACTTAAAATGTTAAGTCTGATTTATTTGTTATGAAATTGCATTTAAATTGGTTAAATGAACATGTATAAGCAAAGATTACATGTTACATGTCACATTTCACATATGTGACAAATGACAAAATGCAAAAATAAAATGGACACCCACTTTACATGGGTGCACCGATTTTGTGAGTTTAGTGGGTAGGATTTTAGTTTGTAATTTTGTTCTAATTAAGAATTAGACCAAATCATTACTATATAAACCTATACACTCAACCTTTCTTGTGAAGAACAAAATGAAAGTGACCACACACCCCACCATGGGGGTGGCCGGTGCTATTGAAGAGATAAGAGGATAATTTTCTCTTATTTATTCAACACACCATCTCATTTTATTCATTAATGCAAAAAACACTTATCTCTTTACATTTCCTCAACTTCTCTCTAAAACTTAAAGAAGTTCTTATAACTTGAAGTTCATATTTTACTAGTAACTTTCCTAAGTGTAGTAACTAGATTATTAGTTATTTTAATGGAGAAAACTATATTGTACTAGTGTAGTATCTTATATAGTGATTAAGGGGCTTCTCTTGGTGCAACTTATTGGAGAGTTTCTAATTTTAAACTAGGAGTTCATCCCTTCATTTCAAGCTCAAGAACAATATTTGAAAGGAGTTCAAGTATTATACCCATTTCCATTACTATCAATGTAAGAAATTGTTCTTTCCTTATCTTTTGTTATGCACGCATAAGATCATTTTAGTTTAAGTGTAAACTATTAATAAAATGATATTAGAATTGTCTAATATCGAGTTTAAGAAACTTACAAAAGGGGCACCAGTTATAGAAAACATTGAACCTATCAACGTAGAGACCAAACTAGAACCCCGAGAACTTAGGATAGGGACGACTCTAAACCCAACCAAAAGGGCCAATTTCTTTGCACTTCTACACGAGTTTAGAGACGTTTTCGTTTGGTCTTACAATGACATGCCAGGGATCGACAGGGATATCGCAGAGCACCGAATTCTAATCAGGCCAGGTTTCCAACCTGTAAAACAGAAGCTTCGTAGAATGAGAAATGAGTGGGCTCTCAAAATCAAAGAAGAAGTCGATAAGCAATTCATAGTCAGATTCATCAAACTTTCCAATTATTCTAACTAGGTGGCTAACGTAATCCCCGTATCCAAAAAGGATGGGAGAATTCGAGTGTGTGTTGATTTCAGAGACTTGAACAAAGCAAGTCCCAAAGACGACTTCCCTCTACCACATATCGGCATATTAGTAGATAATACGGCAGATCAAACATTTCTATCCTTCATGGATGGGTATGTCGGCCCCTTGATCCTATTGACTGTGCCATGGTGGCATCTCATAGTGGTTTCTGTGTCATCATCTTTGGACCCAACTCGGTCGTTTCGCATTCCTGGCTTGGAATTCATGGTATGTATTTTTCCGGAAAGACTGGTAAGGCAAGTGCGACATAAGTAGAGGATCCGGAAACTTGATACTATTCCCCAGACTGCCTTGGCTCATACTGCATAGTCTTGTAGGGAATGGGCCGCGCAGATGGGTGCAAAGGAACATGTGGTTCATACTCGTTCCTGTTGGCTCCCTATGGGTATCTTACTCATATTTCCAATGGGGGAAGGCTAGTTGATAAGCAATATTTTGTACTAATTTATCCCCCGTTTTAGATCGATTTCTATATGATTTATGCACTTTGTTAAGTGATTAACGAGCTAATATTACTATTCTAGTTGTTTTGCGTGCTTTGTCCCGTTTTATAGTAAATGAAGCGGTTTTGCTATATTTTCCTACTTTATGGAGCAAAGGCACTAGAATGCAAGTTTACGAGGAACCGATGATAGCAATTTCCTGATTGGATTACGATTCCGCTACATCCTTCCTCAAATGGACACATCTTGGACTTTGACTTTGTTTCTCAAAGGAAAAACATCAACCCAAGTCTAAGGAAGACTAGCCCAAGCCCAATTACGTGCTGCATTGACCAAGACCAAGGCATAGAAACGCGTGCCCAAAGAAGAAATTGGAAGAGACGAAAGAAGTTCCATCAGGGTTACATACCCGATCGGATTTACCACATACCCGATCGGGTATGTCTGCTGATGAACGCTTCTTGGCTCTTCTTCTACCAAGCCTTAATGGAGTGCTCTATTAGGTTGTCTAGGGTATGAATCCGGACACATTTGGGCAGCCTCTCAACCCTATAAATAGCCTATGCATCACACACAATTTCACAACAACTACATGTACAAAAAACACTTCTCTCTTTAGTTTAGTTTTTCTTCTTTCTCTCATCTTTCTTAGTTTAGTTTAGTTTTAGTTTTCTCTAGTTTAGTTTAGTTCTAAGTTTTCTTCAATTGTATGGTTCTACTTGTAATTGGAACTCAAGTTTCCGGGTTTGCATTTTTCTATTCAAGTTCTTATTCTGTTTCGATCTTTGCTCATCCTTTCCGGTAATCTTTATTCTCGTGTTTACATTATAGTTTCATTTTCTTTTAGTATTTCCTTTATCATGTTTACCATTCTTAGTTTTATAATCTTAGTTGCCCTTTCATTTTTAATCATGCTGAAGAGTCTATTGATCGAATACAAAAGAGGGGGGGGGGGGTGAATTGAGTATTAAAAACTAGCCCCACTTTTTCGAATTATATAATATGTAACTAATTATTTGATCTTATGAATTAAAATCAACTAATTAATTAATCAAATTAAGCGCGAATAACGAAATAACAAAAAGTAAAGAGATAAGAGAGAGGCACACGATTTTTGAAGTGGTTCAGTTTCACACGTTGAAACCTACGTCCATTATTCTCGATTAATAATTTTTAGTACCTTTCTACGGATTACAAAAATTACCAACCCACTCGTATAATCAACACTATGATTATAACTCAAGGTGAGTATCGCTAAATACTATATACTATCTTACGCTAATGAAGAAAGTACAATATAACTCACACAAATTCCCGTTAAAGAATTGTAAGCTTATAATGATGTACTATTTTCCAATAACGTATTTCACTCAAGCGATTGATAATAATTGATGCACAACTCTTTTAAAAACAAACTCTAAAAATAATAAATATTTGCTCAAGGGTTTGCTTTATAAAAAACGGATTTTGGAAAATCAACACAAGGAAACTAAATAGCCGTGGTGTGAATATAAGTGTTTTCGGTGTTGTACCAATTGCGATGTGTAAGAGTATTTATAGTAGTTAGAATTATAGTTAGATCTAAACCCTTATATAATATTTAATAAAGGATATTTATCTTATCATAAAATAATATTTGCTTATCTTTCAGAAATATCTTTATCTCAAAATATTATTTGGTTTATCTTATAGAAATATATTTATCTTAATATCTCAAAATATTGTTGTAAAGATATAGTAGAATCCTAGATTAGGTAAACTAAGGAAACAAGCCTAAAGAGGCCGGATTCACCTAGCTCACGAAACCCTAGGAGCACGAATCCCTAGGTGGCACAAACTAGGTTTCACGAAACCCTAGATGGCTCAAACACTAGGTAGGCTAATTAGGTTAACAACAAATTGAGATAGAATATATTAGAAACCCTAGGTAGCATGACAACCCATAAGTTGTATTACTAACCAATAGAATCTCATAAATATATTCTCTAATAAAATAATTGATAAATAAAAATACTCTTTCACTTTTGAAAACATTTCAAAACATTTTATTTCCAAAATCATGCATCAATATTTTATCATCCAAAGTCATAGACTAAAGCTATAACTTTTGAACATAAAATCTCTCGAATGAAATAGTTACCGAATGACGACCTATACTATCTAATCTTCAGAAAGATCTTCAGTATACGGATCATCTCTTCATCTTGATCACAAAGACTCTCCATCTCGAGTCTTGTGTAGTTTGATGTAGATCTTGTTTGAAGCGATTTTCCTTAAAGTTATGCCTGGTTAGCTATAACTTCCAAGTTCACTTCCAAAGTTATTCCTGAAGTTGGTATAACTTTGTCTCACAGACTTTATCAAAGTTATGTCTAACTTTGATCTTTCTTCTCATAATTGTTGCTAGCTATAATAAGACTAAAGCAAACAATTACACGCATATGATATATCGAGTAAAACATATTATTACGTAAACACATGTCATTATCAAAACTATGAAATTGGTCCAACAAATTCCCCCTTTTTGATGATGACAAGTCTCATATGATTTCCTCTTAATAATGTGACTAAGTAATGGTTCCCCCTCAACAAAGCACTCCAAAGTTATAGCAACTTTGATCGCAAGAACAAGACAACTTAGCCAAAGTTATAACTCGAAAGACTTTAAGAGATAACGAGTCTTGACAAGGAGCAAGCTTAAGCAAAGACTCAAATCATATCATTTCTTCCCCCTCTTGGCATCATTGAAAAGACAAGAACAAAGACATGAAACGACTAGAATAACACATGTCAAGGCAAGAAATAGATATGCAAAATACGCTATATAAGACGATATATATCAAGCAAAATTAAAATGCAAATGTTAATTAAAACTACAAACCACAAAAGATATTGTTAAGTGCCATTGGGCCGAATAGAACAATGTCAAAATAAGCCAAAATGGGCCGAATAGGATTAGTAGTTTTAAGAGTAAAACAACCAAGGATAGAAAAGCAAGGCATTTTGGGTAAGTGGATGAGGCTAGGGTGCTTTATAACCGGGCCTAGTGCGGTACTCAAGAGTGGAGAGACGATCAAGGCAAGAAGACACATGAGTAGCTTGAGCGGTAAGGCAAACGTCAAAGTTTCAAACTTTCAACGAGAGAGCCTCCGTTGCATCGTATATGGTCTGCATCCCCTCACGCATATCCGTCCCGCTCTTAACCAACGACCCGCCTTGGCTCACCAAGAATGTCATCCTATCCCTTTGCCTATACGCTTCCTGCTTACAATCGATAATGTTTCGTTCCAACTTAGCAAGGCGATCATCCACACCATCCATCCATGTCCTCATCTCATGACTCACACCCGACCCACCTTGGTCACGGTTTGAGTGAGAAGACCCCACTGCCACGGCTTGAACAACCGTGTCTAATACCGTCTCAATTTTCTTATCCTGCACGTCCAAGCGCTCCATGATACTACCAATGAACAAATCTAATTTGGACTCAATCCCGGAAAAATCAGCCCCACCCGACTGCAAACCAACCGAACCTCCTTTGACTAAAAATAACAACTCCGGACCATTAGCATCAAGCTTCATAAATTTCAAGAACGTATCACACATTTCATCTTTTACGGCGACCCCATAATTTTGCACATTAACAACTCCCTTCGACTCGAAGAGCCGTGACAACCATATGCCATACGGCAAGTCAAGAGTAGAGTAAATTTTGTCTTCGGTCACCGAGAAAGCGGTTTGTGAAATACGATTAAAGACAAGAGAAGGTAAATTAACCCGGTTTCCTTTCAACCAATGCTTAACTACTAACATCTCATAGCATGCAATTTTGTCACGTCCGCCCCGTCGCGGAATCACGGTATTCCATAAAAAATTTAACAGAAATTTCAGTTTAGGAGACACACTACCCGCCAACACACAACTTGACAACGACGCCCCAACATCAAAATACTGCTTAACTTCCAGCTTAGCCATGTCCTTCAGCTCATCCCATGACGTACTCGGATTGATTTTGATTCCATCATCAGGAACCGAAAACAGAGTACAAAAGTCCGTCACGGAAATCGAGACTGAACGGCCATTAATGACGGCATTCAACACTCCATCAGTAAAAGAAACGGAAGAAAAGAACTGTATTACCTCAACTGGATAAAAAGGACCCGAAAACTGAGCCACAGTTTTCCGTTCTTGGAAATTCAGAAAATCAGAAAAGAATCCCAAAGCCCTATACTTTTCACACCAAGCCTTCGGATAATACCGACCACCGTGTATTCCATATTGAGCAACC
>JAIUZE010014692.1:0-17651 GCA_022085475.1 Heliosperma pusillum | reverse complement strand
TTATGTTGGATTAGGGTTTGAGTGTATCATGCCCATGTTAACGGTAACCTCTGAGCTAGCATACCAGCTTCCCTACCTCGTGTTATAGATTGTTAACGGTTTCACATGATAGCTTTCACATGCTAGGTTATATGTTAGTTACTGTTTCATAACATGAAAAGCATATCATATATGTTAAAGTTTTGTATTTTCCATATACATTGCTTTTATGTTATTCATGTTTCTATTAAACTCGACATTTCGTGGCTGGGAGAACTCGGAGTTACTCCCACTGACTGTGGCTTCCGTGTTTATATTTAATGCGGTTGGCAGGTTTCGTGATGCATACTTGGGTACATTGACGAGCTAGCGAGCGAAGTATTTACCTTGGACCTATATTCGGTTCTTAGGATTGTATATTATTATACACTCTTTTATTTCTGTATTTATACGGGAGATATGTCTCCCGTTTCAGATACTTTTTATGTATAATATTATTTCCTTTTTGTTATGAACCTTTTTATTTATGACACCTTCTTATGATGAATATATTTAATAGTAGGTTCCGGTTTTAAAATATACCGATTTTCACTAAAGTGAACCTATTAGAAACGTATTCTCATCTTCTATTTATTTAAATTATTTTTTTTTCTTTCCGCAAATTTGAGGGTGTTACATCAAGCAAATCCAGGTGAGAGTCACTGGATAGCCGTAAAGAACATCGTTAAGTACTTAAGAAGGACTAAGGATTTATTCTTGGTGTTTGGAGGAGATTTCTAATTGAGTGTAAAGGGTTACTCCGATTCAAGCTTCCAAACTGATAGGGATGATATGAAATCCCAAGGTGGCTTTATTTTTATGATCAATGGAGGTGGGGTTAGCTGGAAGAGTTTCAAAGAGTACATTGCATCATCCGAGGCTGCCAAGGAAGCTGTTTAAATAAGGCAGTTTTTAGAGGGGCTAAGGGTAGTTCCTTCTGCCAAGGATGCCATCACGATCTGTTATGATAACAGTGGGGCTATCTTTCAAGCTAAAGAGCCCAAGTCTAGTCACAAGTCCTTACATGTACTTAGAAAATTTCATGTCATAAGAGATTACATTCAAAGGAAGGAAACTGTGATTTGTAAGGTTGGGAAAAATGATAACATTTTTTATCCCTTAACCAAGCCCTTATCGCAGGCTAAGCATGACCAACATGTTATATCCATGGGTCTTAAACGCATGCCAAATTTGTATTAGATTATGAGATATGAAATAAAAATGTGTTTTTATTGTTCATATAAGATAATCACTCTTATGGTTAGAGTTATATCGTTTTAACTCTTTTGTTTGTGACTTTGTTATATCCAAATGGGTTGTAGAGACAATTTTGGACCCCATTAAAGTGAACTGGATTAACATAGTATTCGCCCATAGTTACTTGTATGAGGTGATGTCTCGAAGTGACTAGAGTGTGATGCGATTGATGGCAAGTTCAAGTGTCATAGGGTCATATGGGATGACTAATCAATCACATAAGCAGACTGTATGGGACACTTTGTCGGGCAGTATCCGCTTATAGAGTTCTGGAAATTCTTGTATTCTGGTCGTGGCAAGAGGTACTATAGTATTCTTTTTTAGTCAATTCTTTGACTAAAGACTGTTCGCCTAAGGTGGCACAGTTTCAGAGTGACTTTGATTTATGCTCTACGACCTTCGTAACTGAGGTCAAATGGGCATCTTTTGGGTTACGATGAGTTGTGACTATTCGAAGGGAATAGTTAGATAGGAATTGTCCATCCCTTGTCAGGGTTATTTAAACTCTCAAAGCCACTCGAGGAGTAGTAAGGTGAAAATGCGTGGCCACGCTCGGAAGGTGTCTATAGTAGATAATTCTGATTAAGCAGTTACTCTCCAGAATGAAAAAACCACTCATGATATGATTAAATGCAAGTACGACCTGCAAGACACCTTGCGTTGAGTGGGTGATTGTAATAGGACAAGAGAATTTGTGACGCACACTTGTCTCGGACAAGTGGGAGATTGTTGGAGTGAGTGTCCTCAACAATAGTGCGATCACAAAATTAAATCTCAAAAATAAGAATACAAAGGGATGATGAAGATTATAGTCAACTGGTCAACATAAAGCGGTAACGATTGACACAATTGAGTTTGACGTTAATGTCGTACGACGGTGGTGATCAGTCGATTCCTTGAGGTCAGACCTAAAGGACAATCCCCTAATCATGTAAGCTAATTAGTTGTATAGCGATACAGATTAATTAATCCCTTAAATTGAACTAAGTTTATATTGTAAGTGAGAATTATATCTTATTGTAATATGATTAAATAAGATTCATTTTAGTAATTTAATTGTTACATTACTAAGAATGCATTATGTTTATGAAACATTTGAGATAAGCAAAATTGGTTCATTATAATTACAATTAGTTGTAGATTATATTAACCAAATATGAGATGACCCATTTTATTTACATGTAATTATAAAATATGACTTAAAATGTTAAGTTTAATTTATTTGTTATGAAATTGCATTTAAATTGGTTAAATGCATATTTATAAGCAAAGATTACATGTTACATGTCACATGCCACATATGTGACTAATGAAAAAATGCAAAAATAAAATGGACACCCATTTTATATGGGTGCGCCGGTTTTGTGAGCTTAGTGGGTAGGATTTTAGTTTGTAATTTCGTTCTAATTAAGAATTAGACCAAATCAATTCTACATAAACGTATACACTCAACCTTTCGTGTGAAGAACAATTGAAAGGGACAACACCCACCCATGTGGTGTTGGGTGGCCGGTCCATGTGAACAAAACAAAGAGGACAATTTTCCTCTTATTTATTATAGATCATCTCATTTCATTTAGCATGCTAGTCTTCACTTCTCTCTACCTCAACTTTTCACTAAAACTTAAGAAGTTCTTAAAAACATGAAATTCATAGTTTTACTAAGTGTATTAATTAGATTATTAGTTTTTTTAAGGGAGACTACTAAATTATACTAGTGTAGTATCTTATATAGTGATTAAATGGAGTAGTCTTGGGTGCAACTTATTGGAGAGTTTCTAATTTGAAACTAGGAGTTCATCCTTTGATTTATAGCTGAAGAACAATAATAGTTGAAATGAGTTCAATCATTGTACCCATTTCCTTCATACTTAATGTAAGTAATTGTTATTTCTTTATACTTTTGTTATGCATGCATAAGATCCTCCTAGTTTAAGAGTAAACTATTTATAAAATGATAATAGAAATGTCTAATATTGAGTTTAAGAAACTTATATATCAAACTCACGAACGGGGATTTGGTTATAAACGGACTTCAAGTCGATCTTTAAAAATGTAGAGGAACCTTTGAGTTGATAGAAAAATTCTTCAATTCTTGGGAAATGATACTTTTTTTATATAGTAACTCGCTTAAACTGTTGAAATTCGATGCAAAGCCTCATGGAACCATCCTTCTTCTTCAAGAAAAGCACGGGAGCACTCAAATGTCAGATACTTGGACGGATAAAACTCTTCTTAATCATGTCATCAATTTGCTTCCTCAACTCTTTCAGTTCGGTTGGAGCCATATGGTAGGGAACTTTCGCAATAGGACCGGTTCCGGGAACAAGGTCGATAGAGAACTAAACATCACGCTCAGGAGGGATCCCGGACAACTCTTTGGGAAAGACATAGTCGAAGTCACGAACAACATGAATTTCTTCAAGCTTATGCAAAGATGTAGGGGAAGAAGTCACCACAGACAAATAGTCTTATTAACCTATTCTTACCATACTTACCAACTTCCAAACGGAATCAGTCTCACAACCATATGGGAACGGGGTCCTTTATAGGTTAAGTGGATACCTAACGGACTCTTAAGGTAGATCTTTTGATCTCCACACTCAAACTTAGAATATCATTTAGTTCACTTATCCATACCCAAATTTACTTGAAATTACCTAAGTTGAAAACGAGAAGATTAGCCGCGAAAGATCGTTCCCACAATGGAAATAAGGACATCAGGATTAAGAAAAGAACATAAACCAATTTCTCCGGATGGCAAGGATATAAGGGTATCCTCACTTGGAGTAGGATCAAGGGAAAGCGTTTTCACAAAGGTAGAAGATACAAATGACATTGATGTGCTGGTATCAAATAGGATAAGACAAGGTTGAGCAAGAATGGAAAACATAGTCGCAATGATCTCGGGTTGAGCGGCGGCTTCGCCTTGGCTAATAACAAATATAGTACCCTTAGGCTTGGAATTAGAAATACTAGTAGGGAGCCTCATAACCGGGCAATCATTGTAGCGGTGACCGGACTTCTTGCAAAAGAAACAAACTAAAGGCCTTTTGTAGCATCGAACTCCGGGGTAAACGGGTCTCTTGCATCCATCCCACTTCCGGTCATTAGCTTGAGCATTACCCAGTGGGGGGAGCTTGTCCTCTTGGAATGAACTTCCTCTTGTTGGCATAAGTGGTCGAAGATGATGGAACAAAGGGCCTCTTGCTATGAATGGTAGGGCGAGGAATAAAAGAAGAAGTATTGGCTTTGGTTTCAACCTAGATAGCTTTCAAATAACTCTCGGACCAAATAGTATCATCATAGTGCTCCATAAAAGTTGCAGAAATGTTTCTAACCATGCTCTCCAAAACGGCACTTAGCTTGTTCCCAAAAAAAACACTCGGTCTCCTTCCTCCTTCACAAGCATAGAAGCAAAGTGAGTAAGCTCGTTGAACTTGGTGGTAAAGTTTTGAACGGAAAGCTCTCCTTGCTTGAGTTCCATGAACTCCTTCAAGCGTTGTTGTTTAAGCTTTTTAGGATAGAAGCGGTCCACAAGAATGCTCAAAATATCACACACAAAGTTAGCTTCTTGAGTGGCAATATATAGGAATTGTCATAGACCACCATCTATTGGCCTCCATCACAAGGAAGTGAGCAAAAATCCTCACTTTATCACCTTTTTGAACTTGGAAAAGAGAGAAATTATTCTCCATGTCACGGAACCATTCGGATAGCTCAGCTGGATCCACTTCCTCGATAGGTCTTTGGCCTTACTCCTTGCGATTTGGCTTGTGACCCAAGCGTAACTCCCATGGAGATTTCATTCTTGAGGGACGGCTTTAGCATTTTGTTGATGACTAAGCACTTTAGTGAGGGCTTCCATGATTGCATTGTTAACATGGCTTGGTCTTACAATCTTCTCAAAATAATCGCAAACAAGGTTAGTACCAATCAAGTAACACATAAAATATGACTACCAACTTAGGTTCTTAATTTCTACCATTCTCTCATTCATTATTCAAAGGTCAAGTTAATTTAAGGTTGGGGTACACATGTGTGCGTCAGGAGCGTGATAGCTTTGTTTACAACTGTGACACCCTCACGAATTGCAATAAAATAAACAAGCACAAAAACTGCGGAAATAGTGGATTATTAAAAGTTTTAGAGCAAAGTGCGGGAGAATGACCATAAACATGGTTCACGCATAATAAATAAAGTAGATAAAGCCAATAAATGCGATAAGTAGTCACAAGGGGGAATACAAGTCCTAAATATACAATATTCCCAAAAGAAACTGATTCTAAACGATATATAGGTAATCATCGAGTATCGACGCTCGCTAGCTCACGCAAGTCTCAACCTCATGTAGCACCGGCTTCAACAAGTTCATCATCAAACATGAATGACACAATTAGTGGGGAGTAACTCGTGGTTCTCCCAGCCACATCACAAGAGAACAATGACAATTAGTACATGTGAGCATACATCAATATATATATGTATATAAATATCATGGTAATTCCTAAGAGAAATATTAAATGTCAACAATATTAGCATGTGAGAACTATTAACGTGATAAAGATCATAAACTCAAGACTAGGTAAGACAAACCTTGGAAACCATATAATGAGTAGGTGGTTTTTGTGGGTTTCAGATTATTTTGCTTTTATAAACCCGTCTCAGTTTTGTCTCACTTTATTTGGTCTTCTCTCCTTCTTGAATCGGTTCTTACAAAATCCAAATAATAGAAAACAGTGCCAATTCTACAAAATATAACGATATTCGAAATACGAATAATAATAAAATACTAAACACTAATTATAGTTAAATGAGCTAATTAACGATTTAAGCACATGAAATTGAGTCAAATAGTGGTATAATTAGAGGGAAACCGATATTAAAATATTACTTATAAGATATAACGATCATAAACTCAAGAATAGGTACGACACACCTTGGATACGATATAGTTACGAGGTGTCTTGCATCTCACCATTAGCAACCATATAATCAAAAAGGCTAGAGACGAGACAAACAATACGGTACAAGTTATCCAACAATCGCAAATATACATCCAAATTATTTTCACTATCATATTATTGTATTTATCAAACATGTGAATCAAACAATACTATCAGTTATATAAAATGCACTAGCATCGGCACTATGCAAGACATGACAACCCTAAACTCTAAACCTCCCGGTAAGACTATGATAATAATATGGTCCTAGTCTAAATATGTCCAGACTCTTGGGATAAGCCGTTTCTCGATTCTACATGTAGTAAGACGTGCCATTTCGAAGACTCGCTCAACCAGACGAAAGCTGAGTACCCCAAATTCGGAAGAACGGCAACGAGAGAGGCGGAAAGAGAATGAGTATACCAAATCCGGCAGAACGACAACGGAAAGGTTGTCAAAGAACACTAGTACCTACACTCACGCAGTACGACAACATAGGTAAGATGTCTAGGAAAAGTCAAGAAAGTTCGCTATAAGCAATGAAACCACCTCGCAAGAATACAACATTTGATGGCATAGTCGATCAACGCTACGCGTTTTCCTCCCAACAATTTCGTCATATTCCAACTAGCATATGCAAAAGCACAACTAAATGTACCTCCATTACTTCGACATAAAGTCTAACAAGTATAAGGTTACAAACGGGAAATGAGAGTTCAACATCATCCAAAAAACACAACTTAATTGACTACTAAGGGTATATAAGGCATACACGTGAGATATAAAATCATACATACATCAAAAAAAGATATAAACCAATTAAGGCTACAACTCTCTATTACTCGTTCGAGTAGCTTATATACTCGGACGAGTGGGCACTTACTCGATAGAGTACATGTAGTACTCGGTCCAGTGGCAATACACAGGGATGACTTTCAAAGGGGGCACTTGGTCGAGTAGCTCTGGCACTTGGTCGAGTAGCTCTGACACTCAGTCGAGTGACCTCTTACTCGGTCGAGTACATTTGATACTCGGACGAGTAGCAAGTCAATGGGTAGGTCAAACAATAGGCACTCGGTCGAGTGTCAACATACATGAAATTCCTTCTCGAGGGAACTCAATCGAGAGGCCCTAGGGGATCACTCGAGTGAACTCTACTCGGTCGAATAGGTAGCCCTACTCGGTCAAGTAGACCACGGGACAACAAATTCAATAGTCAAAGGCATACGATACTCAACCAAATGATAATATCGACTCAAATCCGAAGTCAAAATTCATTCCCAACATCATGTGAGACACATTTCTTCCAACACAAGTATCAATGGGATTAATTAAAAAACCTTAATGACTTTAACAAATGATTAATTAACAAAAGAATAGATTAACAACCATATTCCCAACATTCAACATTTCATAGCATATGAACCACAAATCACCATTAGGCATCCAAACATCATAATTTCAAGACAAGAGTAACTAGGGTCCAATGTTTTTCATGATATCATATTCTAAAACACATAAGAGGACACACAAGGTGATGTCGAGTAACCCGTCTATGTTATCTTGTTAGCTCGGTTACTCTTTTAGATCCTCCTCAATAAGAAAATAATCCTTGTCTTGGTCTTCCAAGTCATCACTTAAATATACTATACAAAAAGATAGGAAATTCTCATCTCAATGAAAGATAGACGATTAGAATAAATGAAAAAGATGGCAACTTTCTAACTTAGAAAGATAGAGGATGAGGAGATGAGAAGATTGATATAAAAAGCAAGGAATTTGCTTAAGAATTGGATGAGATATGAGGGTTTCAAGCTTTTTGAGAAATGTGGGTTTAATGGAGGCTTTATGTTAGAAGATGGAGTGTGAGATTTTGCAGATATTTTATGTAAGGAAGATGAAGTGGGATGAGTTGATTTAACAACACAACAATAGGTGACAAGCTTAAAACCGATGTCGTTAAATGCGGTAATTAGCAGGATAAGATAACAATTTATAATTACTAAACAAGCACTAAACTAGACTCTAATTAAAGTAGTAAAGGGAAAGTAAGGGTCGAACTCAAGAGAAGGCGAGGGTAAAGCAAAACTAACTAGCAAACTCTTACAAAAATACAAACTAAGACTCTAAATGAAAATTAAGACTACTAATCAAAGACTAATGACAAACCAAAAAATACTAATTGAAATATTGACACACTATGCTATTAACAATGGAAAACTATGTTGAAGATATAACAAGAGATGGTTGAAATGAGTAGTAGCATCAAAGAAAATGTTAAATAAGCAAACTTTATGGTTGAGACAATTCACCAAACACTAAGTAGGCAAGATAATCAATAAAAGATGAGAATTTGATGTAACTCTACCCTCCAAGTTCCAATCCACCCCAAGCATGTAAGAAACAACCCTTCCTCGCTCTTTATAAGCTTAACAACACCAAATCCAATCTTTAAGGTCATTTGACATCGAGATAATATGATTATTGTCTTACTTTCAAGCTAAAGCTACAGAGTTATGTTAACTTGATAAATATGGGGCTATTGTACTAGATAATTTTTTGCTGATCAATAAAATCACTATTTTTCAGTTGAATAAGATTTTGTTACAAAAACAAGATACATCGCTCTTGTGTTGTACTCAGTGGTCGAGTTTTCTCTCAACTCACCTGGTTTTCTAATCTTTCAATACAGTTTTAAACTACTTATAAAAAAATTATATATAAAACGACATAAGCTTTTCAAATTCTACCTATTTTACCATTCCCTCCTTAAGTCATTTATAATATCTCGACTCAAATCTTAGGTTGGGAGCAATTAATCACGGTAACTCGTTTGGTTGTGTGCTTGACTCACAGATCAACAATAGTCTTTTTTAGCGCATTTTTGCATGGCTCATGCATCGTAGAAACCTTTCCGTGAGGTCATTCAACATAAAACTATTACACATAAAGCTTGTTTAAGTGTGGAGTTCTTATCATGCACTTTCAAAAAATAAAGTGCAATATAATTTGTTGAAATGCGTACGACTTTTAATCCCTTTTAGAAATAGTTTTTGAAGTTTATCAATGAACCTCTTTAATCAAGTTTCCCACCTGAATAATGTCTTCAGTTAATGTGAAACATTACATCAACATTAACTCCTCGTCTATAGCAGACATTCAAACTATAGCCTTTAAACAATTTAGGCAAATGTCTTAAACTCGAAATAAGATTTCTATCTACATCGGATACTAATGATCACTTTTATCCCAATGTCTAATCTTGTAAAATTTCCACAACCTACTACCTCAGTCGCTGACACGTCATTTAAATGTCAAAATAAAATTTATAACAAGACTAACATGGCGGCAAGTCAAAGTCGATTCACGAGACGGTGTGACAAGCAAGTAGAAAATTCAACTAGGTCTCATGTGCAAGGTATAACAGATTTGGGTTGGAAAAGGTTTGAACTAAACAAAGACCAAAAGCAATAAAGTAAAGATAAACTAAGCAAATTGTAATCAATTAAGAGGGAAAGTAGCGATCATGGGTTCATATGGAGTAAAATAAGGGATGCATGATAACTATCGTAGGTAAGTCATTGGGTTGAGTCAAACTACGGGATGAGGCCCTTAATATTACGCCCTACCTAGGTTGAATGAGCTATCTCTTGCGTACATTTACCCTTTCCAACATTAAAAAGCAACTCCTCGCCCCATATGGCTGTCAATCTTACAGGAGAGCACTAACACACAATTAAACATGGAAAGGCTAGCTCACACATTTCATAAACCCTTAGATTGCCTTAGTATAAATAAAATCCAAAAACTGGGTTAAGACAAGTTAATCATGCATTTTACCCCTAATCATCCGTCATAATCCCCTATTAACAACAGCTAATATACTACTCACTAATCATGGTGATTAAGACAGAAAAAAATAACATAAAAACAAACAATAGATAAGATAAACATGATGATTAATGAAAGTGATTAACAAAGAATTAAAAAAAATATCAAAAGAGTTTAAGACTTGTACCAACTAATTAGCAAAAGAAGATGAGAATAAATAAGAAATCCAAAAGATAAGGAAGAAAGTTTTTACCCAATCTTCATATAAACAATAAAGGGTTTTTCTCTTGTGTACCCTTATGTTTTTTTCACTTTCTACTTTATTCCCCTCCGTTTTTGTAATCTCTCTAAAATACCCGTAACCTTAATTATAAACTATAAAACGTGACCTAAACTTGCTTAGTCGTCTAATGCTCCGTCAAGTTGATGATATGGAGTGCTTAGTTGGCATTTTTGTTCTCTCCACTCTCTCTTTTGTTTTCCCTCCACTCTCATTATGATTTTCCCTCTATTAATTACCCAAATTATTTCCACATCTTCATCTTCTTCACTTTGTAATATTAATTTCCCTAATTATTTCCCCTAAATTTTCGTCTATCTCTTTGTACTTATGTCAACATCATCTTTAATGTGGAAAAACCATCCAATTTAAGGCCTTAATTTTAAGAATCAATCTTGCGATCAGTGTGGCAAAATGCTATTATTATAATATCCGGGTCTATTAATAATTCAAAGAGAGCATATTTTAAATGTGTACATTTCAATAATTTTGTGATGTGGTTGATTGAAGATCATATGATTATAGCAAAAAGGTTGAAGATAGCATATAAAGATGAAGCCGACGATGCATCAAATGAAAATGTGATGAAAGAGCAAGTTCTATGTTTGTAGGAAGAGATTTTGGATTTGTCAAGGATTATGAAGTTATATTTCAAGTTTATCTTAAATTTGTTTGTTTTTCTTGTATTAACCATTCTTAAGAAATACTTGAGTAGTACTACTTTTTTTATCAATTCCACAATTTTCCAGAATTATATCTCCATGAATTATTAAGAATTTCTTTGAATTTGTATGTTTTTCCTGAAATAATCTATGTCATTGCTTACATGGTGCCAATTCATCAAAAATAATCCATGTCATTGATTACCTGGTGCAACTAAGCAATCCACATAATATAATTGACGGAGCATTAGACGGCTAAACAAGTTTAGGTCACGTTTTATAGTTTATAATTAAGTTTAGGGGTATTCTAGAGAGATGACAGAAAATGAGGGGTATAAAGTACAAAGTGAAAAAATACGAGGGCACACAAGAGAAAAACCCAACAATTAAAGATTAACCAATAATAGAAACTTGATTAAGGAAAGATTAACTAATTTGAGACTTTTGTACGATAAATTAATTTCGTTCTAATAACAAGAGATGAATTTTTCTAGGATTCACTAATACAAGATAGGATCCCTAATTAGTTCCAAAATAATCTTATTTATACTAATCTAAGACTTGGAGGAGGACGCATCGAGATTTTTTGCAATGTCAGGTCTAGCGCGAGCCGAGCCAAATTAGCTCGAGCGGGTTGGCCAAAACCTTTAATCCAGCTCTAGCCGAGCCATGTTAACTTGGTCGAGATGGGTCCTGAGTGTTATCCCTTTGCTTCTCTTTTTCTCTTTTGTCTTAGATTATGGTCTAATGGTCCTTGTCTTGTGTTCCTTCCTCTTTGACTAGATAGTTAATCGTTAAGGTTGTAAAAAAGCCTTCATTTATGTGCGAAGCCATGCCAAAACAGCCTCATTTCCTTTCTTTTCTACATAAGAAAGTAAAATAGCATGTAATAGGGAATATGAAGCTTTTGACACGATAAATGAAAGTAATTACCTTAAATGATATGCAAAACAGGGTCGATTAATGGGTAAAAAATAGGTATAGATTAGCCATGTCAAATATCTCCATACTGAACTCTTACTCGTCCTCGATTAAGAAGGTGACTACGACATGAACCTTTTTAAAACTACTCCTAATAACATATCTGATACGAGGTAATAAGCAGGCCTTGCTCCGCCTCTTCAACTCACAAGACGACATCCATGAGGTAGGATGCTCTCTTGCAAGGCAAGTGGGGGCTTGCTCAAAATTTCCGACAAATCCAATACTTTAAGCACACAAATTAAGATAATGATGCATCTACTGAAGGAAATGCCCATATGCCTCATCCATTTGACGTAAAAGTCTAGAAGAAAAACCGTATAAAAAGGCAGAATCTATTAAAGCCAATAGTCTCATAATGCATGGAGAAGGATTCGTCTCCTAGCGATGAAAGTCGAATAATACCATTTCGTTGTTGTCTACTAATTAGTTGCTTGGTTAAGAGCGATAAGATGGATGATGGAAGTGAGATCCCTGTGGCGTTAATAAACAATTTAAGTCAATGGAATTTCACGTCTTCTACCTAGGTGGGAAATAAGGATTGTCTCATCTCACTATGCAAACAAAGATAAAGAAGAGAGGAATTTTAGTTTTATTGCGTTGGTTTTTCTTTTCTTTTCTTTTACCTTTCTTTTTCGTTCGATTTGAATTGCATGTTTGATTGTTTGCAATTTATGACATGATAGCACAACGTTTTTAATTAGCATATGCGGTTGGGACCTACCATAGGGATATTTTTACCATAGTGACTTTGAGCACGACCATACGGTGTAAGTTCACTTAAGTCCCTAAAATCCTCATTTTGGACTTCCTTAGTGAAAACAAGAAAACATAACTTGTTACTCAAATTTTTGGCTTGTAATGTTTTCTTTATGTAGGTAGATCTGAGAAACCATTGGATCATGGTTAGGTGCATAGGATGACAGTCACCTAATAAATCCACCAACCAAGAAGTATTCACACCAATAAGGGTTGTCAAGGTGGATAAATGCAAACTCTTTTCTCGGCTTTAGTAGAAAAGTAAAAATACACTATAAATGTACAACGTAGGGTGTTTCAAAATCCACGATTAAGATAAACACTTTATGGAAAAAGTAGCTAGAAGGGAGTATGTACATTTATCAAGTTTCCCAAAAAGACTATTTTCAAAATTTTACCTAAATGCAAGTATATGCCATGGAAGCAATCTAACATATATACAAACGAATGAAAATGCTCTAATCATCTAAATGACACATAAACTAACAAAAATCTACTAACAACACATAAGTGGCACAACCGCCAACTAAAAAAGTCCACATCATAATCATCAACACATCTCATCCTCCTCAAGTGACATATGAGAAGAAAATGAATAACGGAGTAGAGAATATGAAAGATTTGGCAATGGCGTCTTTTTATCCCTTTTTACGAGCCTATTAATGATGCGAGGTGCACCTATGTATAGAGATTCGAAGAAAACACAACAATATATACAAGCTAAACTAATATCTAACTAATTTTTAGGAATTGTCGAAAAACAATTAATTTCTTTTGGATTTTTGAAAGAATTAAAATGCAAAAACAAAGAAATATTTTTGGAACTTTTGAAAATTTTAAATTTGTGAGTTTTTTAATATAAATTCTCATCCCCCCACTAGGTACGTACATAATCCCTTATGTACGAAAATAAATTATTCAAAAGAACGAAAATATGTTTTTGAGTTTTTGAATGAGGAAGATAAAAACTTCTTGTTTTTAGATATGTGAAAAATAAATCAACTTGTGTTTGGGGTATTAAACTTTTTGAAAGTAAAAACATATTTTTGTGTTTTTAAATAGTAAGAGAAATGAAAATACAATGTAATATGAATGACCTAAATTAAATGCAATATGAACTATTCTAAATGCAAACGCATGAAGTGCACGTAAACTATATACAACTAACTGAGATGAAAGCATATTATAATTCAATTATAAAATAAACTATATGTATAGAAACTAAGCTACATGATGCATGATTTTGTTTACGTAGAAAGCCAATAAAGATTGACTCAGAATCCGTTGAAATCAAACCTCCCCAATCCGTTTAAGCTTTCTTTTAATGAAGGTTTGACTTTCAAAGGATTAGCCATGATGCAATTGAGGGGGTATAAGGAGAGCAAGTGGCCTATCTGCATGTATTCAAGCTTAAGGAGCAAAGGGGAAGAAAATATGACTTACAAATAAGAAGAAAAACATGAAATTGGTGGCTACAAGAATGGCTCAGGCGAGCTCAGTTGGCGCGATCGAGTTAGAGCTCAAGATCGGGTCGAGCTTACCCAACTAAAGTCAAATTGGTTGGCATTAGCCAAAATCTTTGGTGCTCTGCCAAGCTAGGGTGAGTTGCCCTCGAGACTTAACAAACCCATGAAAATATCTTTTATCTTTTTTCATTCTTTTATCTTTTTTCCCTTTAAAGACTTAACAAACCCATGAAAATATCTCCCTTTTCCTGCTCTCATGCAACCATACAATGCCATTTTTTAATTATTCTAAAGGAGTACAAATTTTATTTAGACAGCATGTTATTTAATTAGTCTAAATGCAAGTGAAGTTTGATTTATGCAAATACTATCGTAAGGAATAGAGTATGTATATTGGGTGGTTATTGAGAGGACTTCACTAAAATAAAACCTCGAAGGAGGTTAGTTAATATGGTGACCAATTGTGAGGATGGTCCAAGTTGCTTAAGGCCCTCAACAATCGGTCAAATGCCCTCACACAATCTTCAAAGAGAGCAAAGTAGAAATTTTAACGTCTTGTTCTTAAGCTTGACCATCTTGGTTTAAAATGAGACTTGCCAATGGAAGGTAAAAAGTAGAAATTTTAACGTCTTGTTCTTAAGCTCATGAGCTTTGGTAGGCTCACATTCTCATTTTTTACCTTTGGAAACGGTAACAATAAGGCATTTTTCCCTCCCCTCTTCGTAGGAATAAGTGAAAGTCCATAGACCTTAATTAGACTCTTCTAATTAGTTGCTAAATTACTTGTTAATTTAGTATTTAATGATCTATGTAACATGCATGCAAATATAAAGACATTTATATAAAGGAAGAAATTTCCTCACATTGATATGGAAAATATAAGGTCAGAACAATAACTCCTTCTTGTTGTTCTTGAGCTACAAATATGGATGAACACAAACAATCTCCAAAGTAGAAGATCTCCTCTAAGTTGCACCAAGATTAACCCAAATAATCTACCCTTATTATTAACTAGATAATAAGATATATATAATACTACTAATATTATGACTATATTACTACACTAGTAATACTTAGTAAATATTAGTATTTGAGAGTTTTTAGTGAGAAGAAGAGTTTTAGAGAGAAGTAAACAAATTGCACAAAATGAAGTAAGTATAAAAATGAACACAAATGCTCATTTTAAAGGCCATTTGGCCGGATCATGTAGTCCACATTTGGACTATTATTTGGTTCCATTTGATCACATGCATTAGAGTGGAGTTTTGTAGAAAAGATGATGATTGTTTTATACTTGTTATGTCACTTTCAAATGCTAACTAAAGAGTTACAACAAGAACAACAATCATCACCATTCTAACTACATCATAACCGGCCATGTTGGCCTAGTTGGATCCATTTTGATATTTGATATTTGTCTCACAAATACTTATTGATCATATGGTTAATTATCTTGTATAATTAAGTGTTAATTTGATCATATAACAATTATATGACTCAATTAAATAAATAATATGTACTTAACATTTTAAGTAATATTTTACCATTATATCAATATATAAGGGGTCCCACAATGCTTAGTTAATTTATTTTACAACTCCTTGTAAATATATTAACTAATTACCTCTATCTCAAAACTCAACTAATTTAGTAATTTACGTTAAATTACGTAAGGTTAAATCTTTATTTAATCGTTATTAAAATAAGATATAAAAAAATTTATTAGTAAATATCGCATAATTGAAAAATAAGCTTAATCGATTTGAGTTCTAACTCAAGTCGAACAATTAACTCTGCCATACATATCGAATATATGTAATGTACTAATTAACTGTATTGTATACAAATAATCAGTTACTATTTGGATTTCATCCTTTAGGTGTGACTGAAAGGCATCATTTGATCACCGCCGTCAAACGACAATAACGTCAAACTCTAGTTAGCAAACCGTTATTGATTTACGTTAATCAACTGACTAATCATATATATAGTCAATAATTATCCCAATTATATTCCATAATAAGATTTATTATGTGGCGCACTATTGTGGAGGACACCGACTCCAACAATCTCCCACTTGTCTGACACAAGTGTGCGTCACCGATTCTCTTGTCTCTTTATCACATCTCCCACTCAACGCAAGGTGTCTTCCAGGTGCAGCGCTTGACAATAGCTAGAGTGGTATTTTCTCGATAGGGAGGAGAGTAACTGTCTGACCGGAAAATTACCATTAGATTCCGTTTTTCCGGCGTGGCCACGGCATTTACAGTAACTTTCTCTAGAGTGGCCTAAAGATGTTTGTACCCAACGTGGGTGGACCATTCCTGTTGATTCATCTATTCTGTATGATGCAGATCACCATGATCCAGAAGAAGTCCATCGGCCGCCTTTTACGGCACGACCTAGAACATCAACCAAAACCAATCGAAAACTGCACCGACTCAGATAGACGGTCGCCAGTCAAAAGAATCGACTTATAGGAATAAGATAGAAGACCCTGCCACGACCAGGCATCAAATAATTGATTTAAGGGTCTCTACCATGTCACTGTCTGACAGAGTGTCATACAGTCTGTCTATGTAAACGACCAGTCAATCTCCATGACCCCATTGGTGTTGACCAACATCGATCGACTTACAATCTAGTCATTTCGCGACGTACCTCATGGAGTGACTAGGGGACAAAATTACTATAAGGTTCGTCCTATTTAACCTCGAATAGGGTCCAAAAATTATTCGGATAAACAAAGTATTAAATTTAGTTTCAAACTAATAAAAGAGTTTAAAATAAAACTCGAACAATGAATGCCATTATCATATATGAAATAATTAAGACAACATTCAATTATTACATATTACATAACCTAAAGGAATTCTGGCACACGTCTCAATCCCATTGTGACGACATGACCATCATGCTTAGCCTTTGATAAAGGCTTGGTTAAAGGATCAGCAATGTTGTCATCTCTCCCAACCTTACAAATGTCAATTTCCTTTTTGTCCACGTAATCTCTAATTACATGATATTTCCTAAGTACATGTCTAGACTTGTTACTAGACTTGGGCTCTTTTGCCTGGAAAATAGCCCCACTGTTAGCACAATAAATTGTGATAGGATCTTTGGCAGTAGGGACTACTGTTAGTCCTTCCAAAAATTGCCGAATCCACACAGCTTCCTTTGCAGCTTCAGACGCTGCAAGGTACTCTGCTTCTGTTGTAGAATCCGCTGTAACGCTTTGCTTGGAACTCTTCCAGCAAACAGCTCCTCCATTCATCATATAAACGTAGCCGGATTGGGATTTCATATCATCCCTATCTGTTTGGAAATTGGCATCTGTGTAACCCTTTACACGTAACTCAGTCTCGCCTCCAAACACTAAGAACGAATCCTTGGTCCTTCTTAAGTACTTAAGGATGTTCTTTACGGCTATCCAGTGACTCTCACCTGGATT
>JAIUZE010014688.1:0-27206 GCA_022085475.1 Heliosperma pusillum | reverse complement strand
AACAATACTAAACTTCTAAGTCCAAAAGACTAAATCACTAATGAGTTAAGAAGTCATAGCCAACTCATTCAACCTTACACCGTCAAATACCATGAACTATCCACACATTAGTCATGGCAAGCATCAAGCATTAAAATCATCAAACTTATCTTACCACCTCTCCACAGAGATACAACCAATCATCAATATAGGGTGAAATTAGATCTACACCATTTACCTCAAATCCCAAATTCATTCTAACCAACACTAACATTCCACCAAGTCTAAAATTTTTCCGACCAAGTATAATATACCACAAACAAATGGGTATGACATCCACAAAAATGTTACAAGGGGAAGGTAAGGATACCAATGGAAAGATGGAGGAACTATCAAGAGTAATTTCCAAGAGGCAAAAGATGTTAGATGATGAAGAAGCACATAGATAGAAGGAAGAGAGCATGATACAATAAGGACGAGAGAAATCATCGATGAGGACGAAATACACTTCAATTAGGCTTGTCAATCTTCAATATTCGGTAGCGGATACCTCTTCTAGGTAACGCATGATCCTCCTCAAGACGGTAGATACAACAAACATAAAATCACTCAACACAATCAACAAACAAGTTAGAACCTAACAAACATCAAGTACACCAAAGACTACCACCTTAGGTCCTTAAGTCTACCCATCTCTCATTTATTAATTCAAGGTCAAGTAATTTAAGTTTAGGGTTCACGTGTGTGCGTCGGGAGCGTTTAAGCTCTGATACCAACTGTGACAACCCTCGCGAATGCGGAAATATAAAACATACAAGCATGTGAATTATATAGCGGAAATATGAAGTTTTTAAAACTTTTATACATGCAAGAAGAAGTATACGAGGAGTGTCAAATACTACAAACCAAAGTACGAAATAAACTACAACAAGAGACGAAGTCTCTCCAAATATTAACAAAGTAAAAGTGTTTAGCAAACAAGCTAAAATCGTCTAGAAGTGTTTCATCCAGGGACTACGCCCGCTAGCTCACACCCGAACCCAAAATATCAAGCAAAAAGCCATCCAATCAAGCAACCTGTTCATCCATGAAAAACATGAACACCACAGTCAGTGGGGAGTAACTTCGGGTTCTCCCAGCCATATAACCTTAAACGTACATATAAGGAAATACAAAATAGATAGGCACTTCAATATATAATGATAAGAGCATATAGAAAACAAATCCGAATCCATCATGTGATACAAATACTCGGGGAAGACATTCTTAGGCAACCGAATACGCTCACTAGGGCTTACATCTCACCGTTAGCGGTATAAGTTTGATAAGATTGAGACTCGACAAACAAACCATGCCAAGTCATGGAATGACCATGAATAATCAATCATGTAATCACCCATCCACAAATAACAATACATTGACGACCTCTCTCACGGTAAATGAAACGCACTAGCACCGTGTACATGGCAAGTATGATTAACAGGCATCCACGGGAGAAAAACATTCCCTGAACGCATATACGATTCAATCCAGCCATTTCGTATATGTAGACTAATTTCCTCCTGGTAGGACGACGATAATAATACGGTCCTAGTCTAAACCTGGCCAGACTATCGGGATAAGACATTTCCCCGATTCGACATGTGGTAAGACGTTCCACATCCAAGACTCGATCATACAAAGACGTCGAGTACCCCAAATTCGGTAGAACAATTCACGAAAGAGGCGGAAAAGAGCTCGAGCCACATAACAAGCGGTACGCTACATGCAAATAACACCACCTCGCAAGTACACAACATTTGACGGCCGGGTCGATCAACGCAAAGCGTTCGCCTCCCAACAACGTCGTCGTATGCCCACTACACATGCAATTAAGCAGTAGGATACCTCCCCGTTCCGACATTTCAGCCTTACGAACGTGGAGGTAGCCAAGGGAATGAGAGTACACAGCACATAACAAAATAGTGCTAAAACCGTATCATTTGTAAAAACCGACTCAAAGTAGGACATATCAAAAACCGTCACAAAACATGAGAATAGGGAATTATATAAACTTAATTATGATCAAAATGAATCAATACATGATACATAAGCATTAGAACAAGTTTATGAAGCATAATGAATAAAAACATAGATCACCTCTCCAAAACAACGTTGTTTGGAAACCAAAGAAAAAAAGGGTCCACTTCAAACGGTCATAACTAGAGTTCTAGACATGAAAATGCAGAAATTTCAAATGGAGGTGATAGCTTATCCTCTTACGGTTCCAACGGGATGTCACAAGTTCAAAAAAAGCAAGTAACTAAGGAGATATGATCATTTTACGAAAAGGGGTCAGTGCAGGAAAACTGCAGTCGGCCGCGCGTAACGCAGCCAGCGCCACCACGACGCAGCCTGCGTCCCACGACGCAGCCAGCGTCCCATGACGCAGCCTGCGTCCCACACGGGATTCAGGAACGATCAAAACCAACATGTTATCAACAACAAAAATCCTCATTTATCATCACAAACCATAAATTCTCATATCAATTAACAACTAACAACATCCATTAACAACAACACAAGTCCTAAGCATACTAACCATAATCTAAATACGATTACTAGCCTAGAAAACACATAAAACACGTAAATGATATCGAGTAACCCTTCACCGTTACCTTTTCGCGTCTTTAATCAATTTCTAAACCTTCTTAGTCTCCACCTACATACAATTAGATAATAAAAGATGAATATCATTCACCTTGAGAAAGAAGGATAATTTAAAAAGTGAGAAAGACGGTAATTTTATTACCAATACGGATAGAGGAAGCTAAGAGGGGAAGAATAAGACGAACTTACGTGAATTTGAGCGAGAATTGAATGAGTTATGACGATTCTAAGACGGATCAAAAATGGAGGCAAGGGTTTTGGGTTTCTTAGAGAAGAAGGAAATTTGAGTGTGTTTGTGTGAGGGAGTTAGGGTTTAGGAGGGAGTATATGAGAGGTGAGTGGAAAAGTCAAGAAAAGTCAAAGACGACTTAAGACGGGTTTCACTTGAAATCTCGCGGAAATTCCAAATACGAACTCGGAAATTCTAAATTCGACTCGGAAAATTAAATTCCAAATTAAAACTAAAATTCGCTGAAAAGTATCCGTAAAATATTTTTACTATTTAAAATAGGGTACATTTGCGGGTGTTACATTTACCCTGACTCAATTTTGTGGAGTCCCCTTACATCATTTTGTTGTTGTTGTTTGGTTGTTTTGGCGCCGTTTGTGTGTGGCACCGTTTGAATTTATTTAATAATATTAATGTTTGGTTTTTAATTCTATCTAGTAACATGATGGCCCAATACTAACCCGATTAAATTGATGACCCGATAATTATAAAGCTTAATTTCGATCAAAATGAAAGTGATTTTGTGTTTAGATTGATACGTTAATTGTTGTTTGACTTAATAATGAAGTAATTAAACCAAATATTTGGTTAAAACTAAATTTAATAATGGTCATAAATTCAATAATAAACTAATTCACAAATTCAATTCAAAGTTATTAAATCAATAAAGCAAAATTAGAATTGAACAATTCAGCAAAATTATAAGCCAACTAATTCACAAATTCAATAATAAACAACATTCAGGAAATCCACAATAATTAGAATTGAACAATCTAGCTAGAAAATCTTAATAAAAAATAGTTAATAAAAATAATACCTAATTAATAAGAAATAGCAGACGGTGACAACAATGACGAAGATGATGACAGAGAGACGATCAGGGAGTATGTCTTAGTGTGTGTGGTTTTGTGTTGAAGTATGATCGCTTTGTGTTTGTGTTTTTGTGTTGCAGTACAGTATTATTAGTGTTGTGTGTTTTTATGTTTTTTTCATCTTTTTTTTTTTTTTTTTTTTTGGTGAAATGTAAGTATATTAAAATAACTAACCCAAAAAAATGGGTATCACCAATTACAACCGACCATTCCAAGTTCATTACTCTAGATAACCCAATTAGCTACAAAACCTTACAACGCCATACATCAGTTAACCCAATTACACATAAGACGCAAGCCTCATCCAATAAACTCAAACAAACTCAATAGAAAGAACAGTATCCTGCCATCTTCAATTACTCAACCCTATACTCCTGCACCAGCTTCTATCTGCATAAGACATAGCACCTTGAAATACAGCATATAATCTTCTTCTGCAATCCTCCTTAACTTGATGAACTAAAGCTCTTGGACAAAGCACATGCCCTTCTAGTCTGCAAATATTCCTGATATGCCAAATATTATAACAAATTCCTGAATAAACTGCCATTGCAAACTGTCTACACAATTTAGTACCCCTCAAACTAAAGCACAAGGTTTTTTTCATCTTTATTAACAAATATTGACAACGGTTATTATAAACGAACCGTTGTGATAGAGTAATGACTACGGTTAAAGTCTACCCGTTGTTATATATTTTCATCCTATTTGCGTCTATATGAAAACTCTAATAAACACAAGGACAACGGTTCGTTATTTAATAACCCTTGTTGAAAGTAATAACAACGGGTATATTAAGTAAAATCGTTGTTATTGCTTAACTTTATTTATTTTTAATTATAAAAAGAGATTGCATTACAACTGTAACAACAGAAACAGCAACACCATAAGCACTATATACTGCAATAATAATCAGCAGAAACCAAAACATGGAGACTGTATACTGAATGATCAAAAGCTAAATAATTGGGGAATCTTCAAAAATGACCAAGCTAACAAAAGCTAAAGACAATACACTGAATGACTACACATCTTGAACTTGCTATAAATTCAGAAAAGAGCCCATAATTAACTCATACTGAATACTCACTGCAAATAAACTAAACCAAAACCATCAAATTACTTATCTATTTTGGAAATGACTAAAAATGTTGCTCTTCCATATCACTGTGTTCTAATGAATGCCCCATGCCATATGAACGATGGAAAATTTATTTTACTCCTTTGAGGAATAAGCTTATTGAGCTGGGATACTCGGTCAGCAGAATTAAGGCACAATGGGCGCCTTGGGGATTCAAAGAGATACTACTCATTCATTTTGGAACATCACTTGCAGATGAAGAATCAGCATTTAAGCTTGGCAATATGTTTCAACTCAGAGGCCATGGTAAGAGCGACTGGGTTGCTCCGAATAGATCAACAGTCGAACTATACCTCAGGCTAGCCACAGATGAGGACGCCGAGCTTCTGAAGAATACCGTGGACTATTTCCACGTGCCGTATCCGACCATCTTTAATGGTCAGCAGTCGGCCAATTCAGAAATCGTCGATGCCTACAACCAGGTTGTGGCTGTTTTCCAAGCAATGTACACCTAAAAATTCCAAGCAACGTCCTGTGTTAGATGATGAGTGTGTAACAACCCGGATTTTTAAAACAAAAGAAATACCTTAATAATAAATAATCCATCAGAGTACAAAGATGAATAGGGTCAAGGTGGCGGAAACACCTGACCAATCCGGATCGATACTCAAATCCAAAACCAAACTAATACATTATTAATAATCCTTAACTTAAATAAATTCCTAAATAAATTATTCTTCTTGCCACAAGTCTCTCCAGCACAACATCCAGACAAGCAGCAACCAAATCAACTTGAGAATGGGGGGTCGACAATCAGTCGGGAGTAACTAGATGCTCTCCCAGTCATGTTTACAACATGTTGAATTAATAACTATCTATAATAACTGATAGTAATCATAACAGACATGTGAAGAAATTTATACAACAAGATACGCAACCCAACTTACCATGAGACGGGACCACAACCTATATAAATGAAATCCTGCAGACCTAGACCATACGCAACCACTAGACAATTAATAGATTCCAGACCCACAGTAGCACACGATCCACAGCAACGTAAGGCACAAAGCTAGCATGAAAGCATAGCGAATGGAGCGAACGCCCGTTAGAGCGTATAACCACTGCCTCTAACTTGCCAGAGCGTATAACCACTGCCTCTAGCTGACAGAGCGTATAACCACTGCCTCCATCGGTGTAGAGCGTATAACCACTACCTCCACGGTACTATGTATAGCGTATAACCACTGTCTATATGTCTAAGACCTGGCCAGACTCTCGATGCATTAACTTTACATCGAACGACACTCGGGGACCAGAGTGTATAACCACTGCCTCTGACCAATCTCGACCATAGACCAAAATAAACCCCCGAAGGGTAGCGTTTGTTCATTCCGAATAGTATATAACTGATACTACCGTTATCTATTCAACCAGCAACAAACAAATGCACAGTATAACTGACTGTTCAAACAAATGTGTGAACTACATCACGACTCAACATATGAACAGTATAACTGACTGTCCAACAATGCGTGAACAACGTCACGGCTCAACTCAAGAACAGCATAAGCGACTGTCCAACAATATAGGAATAAAAATAATCAATACGATATGCAAACATAGCGTTATAGTCAAGCTGACTATAACACCACACATAAACAAGCACATATGACTAATGGTTACAGTATCTTAACCTATAACATTACACCTCAAAGGACATGTTATAGTTCGAGTTACCATAACGCCAGACACAAAGGCATATAACATCCAATGTTATAATACCACCAACTTTAACCTTCACTCAACTTTAGTGAAGTTATACCAACTTCAGCTATAACCTTCACTCAACTTTAGTGAAGTTATAGCAACTTCAGCTATAACCTTCACTCGACTTTAGTGAAGTTATAGCAACTTCAGCTATAACCTTCACTCAACTTTAGTGAAGTTATAGCAGCTTCAGCTATAACTTTGGTTAAGCTTGTCAGGCTACAGTATCATCAACTATAACCCTCACTTAACTTCACCTATAACTTTGGTTAAGCTTATCAGGTTATAGTATCATCAACCATAACCTTCACTTAACTTCATCAAAGTTATAGTACACCACCTATAACTATGGTTAAGCTTATCAGGTTATAGTATCATCAACCATAACCTTCACTTAACTTCATTAAAGTTATAGTAGCTTCAGCTATAACTTTCACTCAACTTTAGTGAAGTTATAGCAAATTCAAGCTATAACTTTATACGTGCGAGGTTATAGTATCATTAACTATAACTCTCTTCCATCACGGGTTAGTCCTCTATAACAAATTCACCAAGGGGTCGACTCCACGGTACAAACCGCCATGTCACCACAACGAGTCTTGTTATAGTACACCGCACCATAACGTCACTTTCAAAGTTATAGCTCAAATAGGTATAACTAGGGTAACTTACATGCAAAGTTATAGCAACTTCAGCTATAACCTCAATGATGTAAATCAAAACCCTAATTTCTTAACATAAGCAAACCCTAGCCTCTCCCACAAGGAGAAGCCAAAACCCTAGGCCACGGCCAACCCTAGGGGCCGTGCCTCCAAAACAACGCTAGGGTTCGCAATTTGAACCCTAGTTCGCACACCAAATAAATAATTGAAAATAGAATAACAACATAAATATTAAATGCAATTAAACATGTGAATCATAAGCATAAATAATCACATAATCAATTAATCATACAATCAATCATTATATCATGTTAATAATTCACTTTCTATATACATAATTAAAGGAAAACATCTAGTTACCTTTTTAGCGTAAAATCTACGATAAATCTTCTTCTAGAATATAACAATCTTCCTCCGGATTATCCACAAAGCCTTCACCATCATCATCAACACGTGCCAACAATAATAATGATCCTAATTAATAATGTAGCGCATAAAACTACGAAAAGATGGAAATGAAATATAAAACTTACAACGATTGAAGAATAGATTGGTTAGGATCGATCTAGGAACGAAGATGAATGATTAATGATGAAGAAATATGGAAGGAGGGGCACGAAACCCTAGGCAATGGGCTGCCACCACGCGGCACAAAGGAGAGGAAGAGAGGAGAGAATTAGGTTTAGGGTTTTCAAATAAAAGATAGGGAAGGAGGCTAGGTTTAGCTTGGTATTTATAGAGAAGCTAATGGGCACTAGGGTTTATTTAGAAAATAGGCCCAATAAGAAATAATAAGGAGGATTTGGCCCAACAATGAAGTTATACTAACATTAGGTATAACTTTGACTAATAAAATGAGGATTTTCGAGAAATAATTAATTAATCGGAATAAAATAAATAACGGAAATTCTAGGGTGTTACAATCCAACCCCCTAAAAAGAAGTTTTGTCCTCGAAACTGGATAGGGTAGCTACCTCACTCAAAAAGAAGCAGATACTTCTCCCTCATCAAAGCTTCAGTCTCCCAAGACTCTTCTTCAAACCTCTGACTCTTCCAAAGAACTCGTACCAAAGGTACCACCTTATTCCTTAACCTCTTCTCTTGACGATCCAAAATACGGATAGGTATCTCCTCATAGGTCAAATTAGGTTCAAACTCAACCACATCGGCTTGTATAACATGAGAGGGATCACTACGATAACGCCTCAACTGAGATACATGGAATACGTCATGTACCTTCGACAAATTCGGAGGTAAAGCCAACCTATAGGCTACCTCGCCAACTCTATCGAGCACCTCATAAGGTCCAATATACTTAGGACTAAGCTTTCCCTTAATCCCAAATCTCTTAACACCTTTCATCGGTGACAGCTTAAGGAACACCTTATCGCCAACTTTGAACTCAATCGGCCTACGACGCAAATCTGCATACGTCTTCTGACGATCCTGCGCTGCCTTCAACTTTTCGCGAATTAGTCTCACCTGGTCAATAGACTCCTGGATCAACTCAGGTCCAACCACCACCACTTCGCTAGAATCATCCCAACACAAAGGACTACGACACTTCCTTCCATAAAGTGCCTCAAACGGAGCCATCCGAATACTAGATTGATAACTGTTATTATAAGAGAACTCAACGAATGGCAAACTATTCTCCCAACTAATCTGGAACTCCAATGCACAAGCTTGCAACATGTCCTCTAAAGTCTGAATGGTCCGCTCGGTCTGACCATCAGTAGCAGCATGGAAAGCTGTACTCATCTTAAGCTCACTGCCCAAAGCTAACTGCAGCTTCTTCCAAAAATGGGAACAGAACCTCGGATCACGATCGGAAATAATATCCTTAGGAACCCCATGCAGACGAATAATCTCACGCTGATAAGCATTAGCAAGTTCCTCGAGACTCCAAGTCTCTTTCATTGGAATGAAATGCGCAACCTTGGTTAAACGATCAACCACAACCCAAATAACATTCATTCCCCTCTGCGATCTTGGTAAACCCATGACAAAGTCCATCGAAATTGAATCCCATTTCCAAGTAGGAATCTCCAACGGTTGTAGCAAACCACCAGGTCTCTGATGCTCAAACTTGACCTTCTGACAAATGAGACAACGGCTCACAAACTCGGCGATTTCCTTCTTCATCTTAGGCCACCAAAAGCGTAGCTTCAGATCCTTATACATCTTATCGCCACCAGGATGAACGGAATAGGGTGTACTATGAGCCTCTTTGAGAATCTTACCTTTTAAGACCTCACAATTAGGTATACACCATCGACCGCGGAATCGCAAACCATCATCAGGTGCGACCATGAAGTCTTTGGCTCTACCTTCACTTAAAGCGACTCGGACTCCTTCAAGGAAGTCGTCCTCCCGTTGCTTAACCTGGCTCTCATGTAGAATCTCAGGTTCAGCAATCATTGCGCCCAAGTTCAGAGTACCAGGAAGAACCACCTCAAGGCTCAACCTTTGGAACTCTCGGTTCAACTCATCCGGTAACACCATAACCGAACTCAAAACAGGACGAGTCTTTCGACTCAAATCATCGGCAACCACGTTCGCCTTACCCTCATGGTACTGCAGCTCGATCTTATAGTCATTAAGCAGTTCCAACCATCGTCTCTGCCTCATGTTAAGATCTCTCTGAGTGAAGATATACTTCAAGCTTTTATGATCCGTATAGATGTTGCAAGAAACTCCATACAGATAGTGTCTCCACAACTTAAGTGCAAACACCACGGCTGCTAACTCAAGATCATGAGTCGGATAATTCACCTCGTGGACTTTCAACTGACGGGAAGCATAAGCCACGACCTTACCTTGCTGCATCAATACACAACCCAAACCAGATTTCGACGCATCATAATAGACATCGAACTCAACACCCTCTTCAGGCAAAGTTAACACTGGAGCAGTAGTCAACCTCTTCTTTAATTCCTGAAACGCTGATTCACAAGCTTCAGTCCAAATGAACTTGGACTCCTTCTTCATAAGCTGAGTCATAGGCCTCGCGATCCTTGAGAAGTCATGCACAAATCGATGATAGTAACCAGCAAGACCAAGGAAACTCCGGATCTCGTTCACATTCTTCGGACTTTCCCAATCGACCACAGCTTGAATCTTCGAAGGATCAACCATAAATCCATCACCAGATATCACATGACCTAGGAAGGTCACCTCTTTCAGCCAGAACTCACACTTCGAGAATTTAGCATACCATTTCTGCTTGTGAAGTGTCACCAAAATAACACGAAGATGATCCTCGTGTTCCACCTCGTCTCTCGAGTAAATAAGTATGTCGTCTATGAACACCACAACACACTTGTCCAAATACTCGCTGAAAGTGCGGTTCATCTGATCCATGAAAACCGCAGGAGCATTCGTCAAACCAAAAGGCATAACCACAAACTCATAGTGACCATACCTCGAACGAAAAGCAGTCTTCGGAATGTCCTCTTTCCTAACAAGAATCTGATGGTAACCTGACCTCAGATCAATCTTCGAGAACACACTAGCCCCACGAAGCTGATCAAACAAATCCTTGATCCTTGGCAAGGGATACTTATTCTTGATAGTCACCTTATTCAGCTCACGATAATCAATGCATAATCGCATGCTACCATCCTTCTTCTTAACGAACAGAACAGGAGCACCCCAAGGCGAAGCACTCGAACGAATAAAACCCTTATCGATCATCTCCTCAAGTTGCTTCTTAAGCTCTTGTAGCTCAGCTGGCGCCATACGATAAGGAGCTTTCGAAATGGGACCAGTACCAGGCAACAGATCAATCGAGAACTCCACATCACGCTCGGGTGGAATACCAGGTATATCCTTAGGGAAAACATCAGGAAACTCTCTAACTATGGGAATCTCCTCTAACTAAGGTTATGCAGACACATCTTGAACACTACACAGATAGATTTGATGACCCTTTCTACCCATGCTCACCATCTTCATTGCAGATACCCATTTCACATTTGGCGTTACCCTAACACCCTGATACGACAATCTAGTACAAGTAGGACTCTTGAACAAAATCTTCTGATCTCTACACTGAAATCTTGCATCGTAACGAGCTAACCAATCCATCCCCAAAATCACATCAAAATCTCTTAGGTTAAATTGGACAAGATCGACAGGAAGGATCGCTCCCACAATAGTGACAGGAACGTCCTCGAACATAATGGAACACGAAACAATCTCACCCGTAGGGAGGGAAATTGCGGCATTGACGGATGAGGAAGGGATAAGTCCAGCACGGACGACAAAGGATTCGGATACAAAAGACATTGATGCACCCGTATCGAATAAAACAAAAGCAGGTAAAGATTGGACCAGAAAAGTACCCGTAACCACATCTGGATTAGCCTCAGCCTCTGCACGACTCATAACGAACACTCGACCAACTTTTGGAACATCAACCTTCGGCTTCTGGGGACAATCAATAGCCTTGTGTCCCGGAGCTTTGCAAGTGAAACAAGTGATAGGATTACCAGTAACACAACTCTTACCCGGATGGTAAGCCTTCCCGCACTTGAAACACCAAATGCCCTTCCTAGCTTGACCCTGATCACGCGGAGCATAAGGACAAGACTCATACTTCTGCTTCTTTCCGGACGACTGATAGGAAGTGGTAGCAACATACGGCCTCTTCATGGACTTGATCTTTGCATTTTCCTCGGCCTCGGTAGCCAGAACAGAATCATAGATGCTAAGAGCACGATCATAAGATTGCTGGAACGAAGTCGAAGGAATGCCAGACATAGCAGTCCTGACCTTGGGAGCCAAATTCTTCTCATAGCGACGAGTCCTGGAAACCTCGTCCAAAGCCATAGAAGTAACGAATCGCGATAACCTCACAAATTTGTTAGTGTACTCCTCAACAGTCATCGAACCCTGAGACAAACGAAGGAACTCTTGCTCCTTCTGCCATCTCAGCTCTTCAGGATAAAATCTCTTCTTCAGAGCTTCAGATAAAACAGCCCAGCCAAACTCCGGCTGAACCTCCAAACCAGCTCTAGCGACAGCCCACCAGTTGTCAGCCTCATCCTTCAGGTAGTAGGTAGCAATATTCACCTTCTGACCATCAGGACACTCAGTAGCAAGAAACAGCTTCTCGATCTCCCGAATCTAAGCTTCCAAAGCAGTAGGATCATTAGCACCATCATAGGTAAGGGGACGGTGTCGAGCAAAGCGATCAAACAAAGACTGCTGCGGACGGTTGTTGTTGTTGTTGTTGTTCATATGAGTAGTAAAACCCTGAGCCATAGATGCTAGCGCATCCTCGGGTCTTCTGATGCGTTCATTACCATTTCCGTTTCCAGTTCCAGTGCGCACCATCTGTAAAACAGAAATTTGTTGTCTAGTGGTAAAACTAAGAACCACTTTAGGTAACTACTCATACACTCTACACATGTAACCAACTAGTCCTTATTGGTTTCTACCCCATTTACTCTCACTCATTTACTAATCCATTTAATTTAGTCATTCACTAAGCGAGAGTTGGGAGCGTGTTCGCTCTGATACCAACTTTAACAACCCGGAATTTTAAAAAAAAAAGAAATACCTTAATAATAAATAATCCATCAGAGTACAAAGATGAATAGGGTCAAGGTGGCGGAAACATCTGACCAATCCGGATCGATACTCAAATCCAAAACCAAACTAATACATTATTAATAATCCTTAACTTAAATAAATTCCTAAATAAATTATTCTTCTTGCCACAAGTCTCTCCAGCACAACATCCAGACAAGCAGCAACCAAATCAACCAGAGAATGGGGGGTCGACAATCAGTCGGAGTAACTAGATGCTCTCCCAGTCATGTTTACAACAGGCTGAATTAATAACAATCTATAATAACTGATAGTAATCATAACAGACATGTGAAGCAATTTATACAACATGATACGCAACCTAACTTACCATGAGACGGGACCACAACCTATATGAATGAAATCCTGCAGACCTAGACCATATGCAACCACTAGACCTGGCCACTGCCTCCATCGGTGTGGAGCGTATAACCACTGCCTCCACGGTACTATGTATAGTGTATAACCACTGCCTATATGTCTAAGACCTGGCCAGACTCTCGATGCATTAACAGTACATCGAACGACACTCGGGGACCAGAGCGTATAACCACTGCCTCTGACCAATCCCGACCATAGACCAAAATAAACCCCCGAAGGGTAGCGTTTGTTCATTCTGAATAGTATATAACTGATACTACCGTCATCTATTCAACCAGCGACAAACAAATGCACAGTATAACTGACTGTACAAACAAATGCGTGAACTACATCACAACTCATCATATGAACAGTATAACTGACTGTCCAACAATGCGTGAACAACGTCACGACTCAACTCAAGAACAGCATAACCGACTGTCCAACAATATAGGAATAAGAATAATCAATACGATATGCAAACATAGCGTTATAGTCCAGCTGAATATAACACCACACATAAACAAGCACATATGACTAATGGTTATAGTATCTTGACCTATAACATTATACCTCAAAGGACATGTTATAGTTCGAGTTACCATAACGCAAGACACAAAGGCATATAAAATCCAATATTATTATACCACCAGCTATAACCTTCACTAAACTTTAGTGAAGTTATAGCAACTTCAGCTATAACCTTCACTCAACTTTAGTGAAGTTATAGTAACTTCAGCTATAACCTTCACTCAACTTTAGTGAAGTTATAGCAACTTCAGCTATAACCTTCACTCAACTTTAGTGAAGTTATAGCAACTTCAGCTATAACCTTCACTCAACTTTAGTGAAGTTATAGCAGCTTCAGCTATAACTTTGGTTAAGCTTGTCAGGTTATAGTATCATCAACTATAACCCTCACTTAACTTTAGCAAAGTTATAGTACACCACCTATATCTTTGGTTAAGCTTATCAGGTTATAGTATCATCAACCATAACCTTCACTTAACTTCATCAAAGTTATAGTACACCACCTATAACTTTGGTTAAGCTTATCAGGTTATAGTATCATCAACCATAACCTTCACTTAACTTCATCAAAGTTATAGTACCTTCAGCTATAACTTTTACTCAACTTTAGTGAAGTTATAGCAACTTCAAGCTATAACTTTATACGTGCGAGGTTATAGTATCATCAACTATAACTCTCTTCCATCACGGGTTAATCTTCTATAACAAATTCACCGAGGGGTCGACTCCACGGTACAAACCATCATGTCACCACAACGAGTCTTGTTATAGTACACCGCACCATAACGTCACTTTCAAAGTTATAGCTCAAATAGGTATAACTAGGGTAACTTACATGCAAAGTTATAGCAACTTCAGCTATAACCTCAATGATGTAAATCAAAACCCTAATTTCTTAACATAAGAAAACCCTAGCCTCTCCCACAAGGAGAAGCCAAAACCCTAGGCCACTGTAACAACCCGAAAAGTACCCAATTTGCTTAAGCAATAGCTTATGGATACTTTTCAGTAGAACTTAAGTTTTTAATATAGGAATTTTTGTTCCGAGTCGTATTTTGAAATTCCGCGTTCATATTTGGAATTTTTGAGAGATTTCATGAAAAGACCGTTTTTGGTCATCTTTGACTTTTCTTGACTTTTAAACCGTCTTTGACTTTTTCTTGACTTTTTAAAGTCGTCATTGACTTTTCTTGACTTTTAAGTCGTCCTAAACTTTTCTTGACTTTTAAGTCATCTTCGACTTTTCTCGACTTTTCAGTCAACTTTGACTTCCGTTGACTTTTTCCCGACTCGCCTCATAAGTTTGAGGACCGAAATTTTATTTTAAAAAATAATATTTTTGATTTATTTTTATTTAGATTTATTAAGATTTATCATAATTTAATATAATTATTTTGAATTTATTCGGAATTTAAAGAATAACGTTTACGGTTTTTAACCAAACGTCATTTAACTATTCCCGACGCATCGTAAGGCGCGCAACAAAATCGAAACTCGACTTTGGCATGAGTCACGCGCCCATGTCATCGTTTTCCACTCACATGAGATAGTTTAATTCTTTTGATTAAACTAATAAGAATATCTTAGATATTTTCAACTTTATCGATCCGTCAACGAAAATTACGCAAATCGAGCAAAAACAGACCGAATCCTCACCATATCACACGGCTACTTTAGTGCTCTAATAGATCTTGATATTTTCATTTCTTTTGATTAATATATCATAATATCTAGATAACTATTTACTTTATCGATCAATTACCGAAAATTACGCAAAACGCTCGAAATCAGACCGGAAGTCACCATTTCACACGTCTACTTTAGTCCTCTCTTAGGCCTTGATATTTTGATTACTTTTCATTACAATCTCATAATATCTTGATATTTGGTGTAATTAACTTTATCGTTAATTATATTAAATCGTTTACCGTAAAATAATTATTAAACGCGAGTCAATTACGTAACAACAATTTCAAAACTCGACATCTTTATTTGGCCTATATCTACACGGCTCAACCCACTCCCCACTCACCAACAACTTTTCATTTTTACAACAACTCAAATAAAGATCAAAAACATCACTTTATTGAATCGTTCTTCGTCGTTTCGTCGTTCATCAATTGTTCTTCATCGTTCTTGAGCAAAACCTTCATAAAATCTTCATTTCTTAATTAAATCCGTCCTAACTTATATTTCTAGACTCTCCTCTTCGCTCCCCATCTTCACGTATGGTTTTATTTCAATTCCGACAAAATCGTTTTCAACACTTTAATTATGGAAAATCATATTTTAAGTTCTAATAATGTTTTTCTTGTCTTTTCTTATAGGGGAAGATTTTGAAGACGAGTTTGGAGACTCGTATATTTTGGGTGAAGATTAGTAGGAGGGTTTCTTATTATATATTTCTTATTATTATTTTGGTGCTAATTATTTTGGCTAGCTAAGGTAACAATTCCGTTTTACTCGACGAAATAATGTCACATAGGTTTTAGTTTATGTTCATGTTATGGTTATTTAGGATTTGAGTTAGTAATATAGCCTTTAGTTTTATTTATTTGGATTTTGGTTCATCTTTATTTTTGGTTCATGTTTTTTATGATTTATGGATTTTTAGTTAGTAATATGTTAAGTAGTAATTATTATGTTGTTTTATGATTTTTGATGATTTTTATGTTGTATGGAATTTTTATGATGTTTTATGATTCTTGATGATTTTTATGTTGTATGGAATTTTTATGATGTTTTATGATCCTTGATGATTTTTATGTTGTATGGAATTTTTATGATGTTTTATGATTCTTGATGATTTTTATGTTGTATGGAATTTTTATGATGTTTTATGATTCTTGATGATTTTTATGTTGTATGAAATTTTTATGATGTTTTATGATTCTTGATGAATTTTGATGATTTTAATAAGTTATGATTTTTATGTTGTTTAGGAAATTTTAATATGTTAAGTGTTCTTGATGATTTTGGGATGAATTATTTTTAATCATGATTTTTGTATGATGGTGGTTAAAATAGTTGTTTGATGATTAAAACATGTTGGAAATATTTTGAGGGATGTTGTTGTTTGGGAACCGTGTAGAGGGGAGGTGAACCGGACCAACCAGACCGGTCCAGGCCGGTTCAGACCCGGTCTGGGTTGGTCCATGGTGGGTCCGGGTTTTGGTCTTCGGGTTGTGTCGATGTTTGATTGTTTAATTGTTGTTTTGACGGGTTTTAATTATGTTAAGCATGCGGGAAAATATTAGAAATCGGTTTAGAAAAATTAAAGCAAAACAGCCATTTTTGTCAAAACAGGCCGTGGGGCCCATCCAGGCCCATGTGGGGTCCGGCCCAACTCAGCCCGTGGGTCCCACTTTGGGACTTGTGACGGTTTTTGAGTTATCGTCATTTTTATCGTGTTTTGTAATATTTAGCAAGTGGGAAATGTTAATAAGTAACATATTTAATTAAAAAGGTTTTTCATAAATTATTATTTCTCACATGTTAGAAATTATAAGACGAGGTCGTAGTTTAATTGGTTATCATTTAAGTCAAGCGGGTTTTTGGGTATAATATAATCTAATTCACATGTTAGAAGTTTTATTAAAATAACATGTAATGAATATGTTGATTTTATGTCTATGTGATAAAGACTCTGTTTCTAGCCGGTTTGATCCAACGGGTTTGGTCAAACTAAGATCTAGTCAGCCCCGATTTGAATGATGACCCGTCGCGGGACTCGGGTCGGGGATTTGTCTTCAAGTAAGGTTGTATTTAATTACTGAATTAGCCTTAGTAGATATGAGGCGATATGATATTTGATTATTAATTATATGCAATTAGTCACATGATAGGATGTGTTCCCGTGACTGTTTGTTTATATGGTTGGTGTCGTGTTGACTAAGTACCCCTAGAGAATTATGGATATATGGCGTCTTGACCATTCTAATTCTAAATGAGTAGCTTGGACCATGACATTGATAGGCCCGTACTATCTTTAACGAGTATATAGTTCACAGCTTGATAGCTTTTGTGTCACGGCTTGGTGGGTTGATAATCAAGTAGGGGGGCCATGGGCTGCATGATCCGTTTTGGGAACGGAGCCAGCTTAAGTACTAGCCATCTCTACTTAGGGGGTCGCCTAGTAGAGTTTCTCATGTACGGTTATGTCATGGGACGGGGAATGAAATAGCTGTTGTCGCTAGGTCTGATCAGTCTAGGACTAGGATGTTTTCCTACCTTGTGGTATAGCCTCGAGTTACAGAAGTCTTCTATTGACTGTGCTAAGAACTTATGCCTGTTTGTAGAAGTATTGGTCTTTCATGTTTGTATGATTCTATGAGTTCTAGCAGGTGAGATGCAAGCCGGCTAGGATTGATAGAGTTTGGATTAACGGTTGTTAACTGATTCACATGATTACGTGTTGATTAGGGTTTGAGTGTATCAGGGCCATGTTACTTGGTAACCGCTGAGCCAGCATACCAGCTTCCCTACCTCGAGTTATATTTTATTATCGGATTCACATGATAGCTTTCATATGATAGGTTATATGGTAGTTAACTGTTTCATAACATGAAAACCATATCATATATGTTAAGGTTTTGTATTTTCTATATACATTGCTTTTATGTTTTTCATGTTTCATTAAACTCGACATTTCGTGGCTGGGAGAACTCGGAGTTACTCCCCACTGACTGTGGCTTCCGTGTTTATATTTAATGCGGTCGAACAGGTGGTGTTGCTTATTTGGGGTACATGGACGAGCTAGCGAGCGAAGTATTTACCTTGGACCTATATTCGGTTCATAGTTTGTATATTATTGTACACACTTTTATTTACGTATTTATACGGGAGATATGTCTCCCGTCTTGTACATTTCGTTTGTAGAATATTATTTCCGTTTTGTAATGACCTTTTTATTTTATGACCCCTTCGTTTTGTACTATCTTATTTCTTTTATGTATTTAAATAAATTTTTTTTCTTTCCGCAAATTTGAGGGTGTCACAGTTGGTATCAGAGCTATTTTGCTCCCGACGCACGTTTGTGTACCCATGCATAAATAACTTGACCTTAAGAAATAATAAACCGTGAGATAGAAGGGTAAGATGGGTAGATTAGGATTTATGTTGTAGTCTTCTTGTTCTTGCTAAATGTTAAGTACTAATCTGTGTTTTCCTTTTGCAAGATGCCTCCGAGGATTGACAACACCATTTTAGCAGCTCGTACCGTTATTATCCAAAACCAGCAAAATCTGCAAAACCAGCAAGTAAATCCGAATCCTGACCGTGAGAGACACGGTGGTTATACGTGGGTCGCTTCTCAGCTATCGAGGAGCCAAGCCAAAACCTATGATGGCGAAGTTGATCCCGTTAAACTTTCGGTGGGGTTACGAGAGATGGAGAAGAGTTTTTCTCTTTACGATGTCCTTGAAGAGGACAAGGTCCGTCTAGCTTCTCACTTCTTAGAGAAGGAAGCGGATCAGTGGTGGACTCTTACAGGTCCTACCGCGAAGTTGGAGCCTAATTTCGGGTGGACTCGTTTCCGTGAGCTCTTGGAAGCGAGGTTTTATCCCGACGAGTTGAGACAACAAAAGTTGAAGGAGTTCATGGATTTTAAACAAGGACTTCTTTCTGTTCAGGAGTTTACTACCAGGTTCAATGAGTTGGCTCATTATGCCACTTGTCTTATTAGGGTAGAGGAAGACAAGGCTTTCTTTTATCTGGGAAAGCTTTCTCCCCAGATAAAGGGGAAGATTAGTAGAGGTTCCACTTCCTTTGTCTCGATCTATAATGATGCCATCTGGGCGGAGAGTTCTATCAGGGAGATTGCCGAGGAAGCTCGTGCTTCTTATGTTGCCCCTAATGCCTTTGGCAAGAGACCTTTATATCCTTCATCTCGACCTTCCTTTTCTCCCTCTTTTTCAAACAAGAGGAGAAACTTCCAGGGCGGACCGGCTAACCAGAGAAACCGTCCCTTTGTGCCGAGTATCAACAACGACCTTAAAGGTCGTGTCTGCTTTACATGCAAGATGCCTATTCACCCTGGGGTTGGTTGCTTCAACAAGCCGTTTATATGCTTTATATGTCAGAAATCAGGGCACAAGGCGAATGTATGTCCGGAGAGGAAGGGTACGGTGTCTACACCGGTTATTTCTGGGAGACCTAAGGGTCGTATTTTTATTATGAGCCGTGCTGAGGCGGATGCCCAACCCGATATTGTGACGGGTATGTTCTCGATGTATGATTTACCGTGTTTAATTTTATTTGACACGGGAGCTTCTTTATCTTTTATTTCCATGAGACTATCCGACAAGTTACCGCTCAAAGCTTCAGTCGGGGAAACTACTCCTATTTCTTTACCATCTGGAGAAGTATTTTCATGTTCTTATCTTCATTCCGACATTCCAATATCCATAAATGGATCTATTTTTCCGGCAAATCTTCTTCGGTTTCCTTTAGAAGAGTTTGATATTATTCTGGGTATGGACTGGTTAGCTACTCATCATTCACGATTTGAATGTCGTGATCAGAAAATCATTCTCAAAAGTCCTTTGGGTGCTCGTATTTCTTATCAAGGAGTTAGAAAGCAAACAACGGTGAAGTTAATCTCGGCAATGAAAATGTTAAATGTTATGAAGAAGGGTCATCAAGCATTCCTATGTGTAGTGACTACTTCTGATTCTTCTCTTCCTTCTTTGAAGGATGTTCCAATTGTTTGTGAATATCCAGATGTTTTTCCCGATGAATTACCGGGAATTGCTCCGGAAAGAGATGTTGAATTCTCTATTGATCTAGTTCCTGGAACTGGACCAATTGCCAAAGCTCCTTATCGTATGGCGCCTTCTGAGTTGAAAGAGTTGAGAATCCAACTCGATGATTTGATTGAGAACGGCTTCATAAGGCCTAGTTCTTCTCCTTGGGGTGCGCCCGTACTATTTGTCAAGAAGAAAGACGGTTCAATGCGTATGTGCATCGATTATCGTGAATTGAACCGAGTCACCATCAAAAACAAATATCCTCTTCCTCGTATTAATGATCTATTTGACCAGTTGCGGGGTGCTTCTACTTTCTCTAAAATTGATCTTAGATCGGGTTATCATCAGATTGCCGTTCGGGAAGCAGATATTCCGAAGACTGCTTTCAGCTCGAGGTATGGTCATTTCGAATTCAATGTGATGCCATTCGGTTTGACTAATGCTCCAGCTATATTCATGGATCAGATGAATCGTACCTTCCGGGAGTATCTTGATAAATGTGTGGTGGGATTTATTGATGACATTCTGATCTTTTCTAAATCAAAAGAAGAACATGCCGATCACCTTCGAACCATTTTGAGCGTTCTTCGACGCCAAAAGTGGTATGCTAAGTTCTCCAAATGTGAATTCTGGTTGCCCGAGGTATCTTTCCTTGGTCATGTCATTTCCAAAGACGGTGTTATGGTCGATCCAGCTAAAATGGAGGCGGTTGTGGATTGGAAAAGTCCGAAAAATGTGTCCGAGATACGGAGTTTCCTTGGTTTAGCGGGTTATTATCGTCGGTTTGTGCAAGATTTCTCCAAATTAGCAAGACCGATGACTCAATTGCTAAAGAAGGAAGCGAAGTATATTTGGACTGATGAGTGTGAAATTGCCTTCTTAGAATTGAAGAAGAGATTGACTACCGCACCGGTTCTAACTTTACCAGATGATGAAGCCGATTATGATGTTTATTGTGATGCTTCAAAGCATGGTTTGGGATGTGTCTTGATGCAGAATAGAAAGGTTATTGCTTATGCTTCTCGACAACTCAGTGTTCATGAAGTGATTTACCCGACTCATGATCTTGAGTTAGCAGCTGTGGTACATGCCTTGAAAACTTGGAGACATTATCTTATTGGAGTTCATTGCCGAATTTACACCGATCATAAGAGCTTGAGGTGCATTTTTACTCAGAAGGAATTGAACATGAGGCAGAGAAGATGGTTAGAGTTGGTGAATGATTACGATGCTGAGTTGATTTATCACGAGGGAAAAGCAAATGTCGTAGCAGATGCTTTGAGTAGGAAGACTAGTCATTCATTAAATGCTCTTGGTACTTTACCCGATGAACTGGTAACCGAGTTTCAGAAGCTTCAGATACAGTTCGTTGGGAAAGGATTTGATTATCTTGGTGCTTTGACCGCGGAACCTGATTTTTATCGCGAGATTCGTACTTTGTTTTTACCGGAGGTTGCTACTTTATCGCCATTCGAGCAAAAATCTCCACTATGGGGGGCAAGCAAAGGATTGTTTGTGGTATACTGAATGGCTACTTCGTACATGGTCGAATATATGTGTCGCGAGAAGTGCCGAGTTGAGGAAGAGAATTCTTGATGAAGCTCACCTTTCTCCTTATTCTATTCATCCGGCTGGCGACAAAATGTATAAAGATTTGAGACCACAATTCTGGTGGCCTAGGATGAAGATTGAAGTGAAGGAGTATGTTAGTCGATGTCTTACTTGTCAGAAGGTGAAGATTGATCATCAAAGACCCGGAGGTTTACTGCAACCTTTGGAAATTCCTTTGTGGAAATGGGAGTCTATTTCTATGGACTTCGTGATGGCTTTACCTAAAACTTCTGGTGGAAAAGATGCTATTTGGGTTATTGTAGACCGTCTAACCAAGTGTGCCCGATTCGTGCCTATCAAAGAAACTTGGAATATAGAGGTCTTAGCTGATGCCTATGTGAAAGAGATTGTACGCTACCATGGAGTTCCTAAAGATATAGTTTCAGATCGTGATCCGAGATTCTGTTCCCGATTCTGGACAGCTTTGCAAGAGGCCATGGGTAGTAAATTGTTGATGAGCACCGCTTTTCATGCCGCGACTGATGGTCAAACTGAGAGAACGATCCAGACCTTGGAAGATCTTCTTCGATCATGTGCTTTAGATTTTCATACATCTTGGGAGAAGAGTTTGCCTTTGGTGATTTTTCTTATAACAACAGTTTAATCAGCATCTATCAAGTGTTCACCATACGAGGCTTTATACGGTAGAAGTGCCGTAGTCCTGTTTGTTGGGATCCAAGTAACCAGATGATCATATGTTGAGTCCCGACATGGTTACGAAAAACGATCGATCAAGTTCAAGTCATTCGTGAACGAATGAAGGCCGCGCAAGATAGACAGAAATCCTATGCCGATGTTCGTCGTCGACCACTTGAGTTTGATGTTGATGATCGGGTATTCCTTAAAGTATCACCAATGAAGGGAGTGAAACGGTTGGGAGTGAAAGGAAAGTTGAGTCCTAAATATATTGGACCGTTTCGCGTGCTTAAAAGAGTTGGTCCTGTTGCTTATCGTCTGGAATTACCTCCGAACTTGAGCAAAGTTCATGATGTGTTCCATGTTTCGCAATTGAAGAAGTATATCAGTGATCCGAGTCATATTATTCAAGAAGAAGTGTTGGACTTGGAACCTAATTTGGCTTTGGAAGAAAGGCCGATTTGTATACTTGAAAGGGCTAACAAACAACTCCGAAACAAGGTGGTGCCTTTAGTTCGTATCCTTTGGCGTTGCGGAAACGTCGAATCAGAAACTTGGGAACCCGAAGCTAAAATGTTAGCTAAATATCCCGAGCTCTTTGCTTGAGGTAAATTTTCTTCTTTCTTTCCTCTTTCTATTCGATTTAACCGTTCGAAGATTACGTACCTTCTATCGATATTCTTGATGCTGACGAGAACCTGCCGTCCCGTAGATAAGACCCCGTATTTTATTACAAATATAATTTTAACAGTTTTGAAATAGACCTACATATATGTTACGTTCCTTCTTCTAAGTTTCGAGGACGAAACTTTTTAAAAGGAGGGGTGATTGTAACAACCCGAAAAGTACCCAATTTGCTTAAGCAATAGCTTATGGATACTTTTCAGTAGAACTTAAGTTTTTAAAATAGGAAATTTTGTTCGGAGTCGTATTTTGAAATTCCGCGTTCGTATTTGGAGTTTTTGAGAGATTTCATGAAAAGACCGTTTTTGGTCGTCTTTGACTTTTCTTGACTTTTAAATCGTCTTTGACTTTTTCTTGACTTTTTAAAGTCGTCATTGACTTTTTCTTGACTTTTAAGTCGTCCTAAACTTTTCTTGACTTTTAAGTCATCTTCGACTTTTCTCGACTTTTCAGTCAACTTTGACTTCCGTTGACTTTTTCCCGACTCGTCTCCTAAGTATGAAGACCGAAATTTTATTTAAAAAAATAATATTTTTGATTTATTTTTATTTAGATTTATTAAGATTTATCATAATTTAATATAATTATTTTGAATTTATTCGGAATTTAAATAATAACGTTTACGGTTTTAACCGAACGTCATTTAACTATTCCCGACTCATCGTAAAGCGCGCAACAAAATCGAAACTCGACTTTGGCATGAGTCACGCGGCCATGTCATCGTGTTCCACTCACGATTGGATATTTTAATTGATTCGATTAAAATAATACAAATATCTTAGATATTTGTTACTTTATCGATCCGTCAACGGAGATTACGCAAATCGAGCAAAAACAGCCCCGTTGTCTCACCATACCACACGGCTCTCCTCTCCTTTTTCCCTCCTCTAATAGACTTTGATATTTTCATTACTTTTGATTAATATATCATAATATCTAGTTCACTATTCGCTTTATCGATCAGTTAACGAAAACTACGCAAAACGCTCGAAATCGGACCCGACAAGCACAATCCCACACGGCACACTTACCCACTCTTAAGCCTTGATATTTTCATTTTTTTTTCATTTTAATATCATAATATCTTGATATTAACTTTATCGTAAATTATATTTAATCATTTACCGTAAAATAATTATTAAACGCGAGTCAATTACGGAACAACAATTTTAAAACTCAACACCTTTATTTGTCTATAAACTCACGTCCAACTCCACGCCACTTTACTCACAAACACCTTTTCACTTTTCAACAAATCAAATAAAGATCAAAATATCACTTTCTTTAATCGTTCTTCGTGTTCTTCATCGTTCATCAACCGTTCTTCATCGTTCTTGAGCAAAACCTCCATAAATCCTTCATTTCTTAATTAAATCCTTCCTAATTTATATTTCTAGGATCTCCTCTTCGCTCTCCATCTTCTAGTACAGTTTATTTTCAATTCCGTCAAAATCGTTTTCAACATTTAATTATGGAAAATTTAGTTTAAGTTCTAATAATTGTTTTTCTTGTTATTTCTTATAGGAGAAGAGTTTGAAGACGAATTTGGGGACTCTTATATTTTGGGTGAAGACTAGTAGAAGGGTTTTCTTAATTATTACTTCTTATTTATTTTGTGCTAATTGGATTTTGCTAGCTAAGGTAACGATTCCGTTTTACTCGACGAATTAATGTCACATAGCCTTAGTTTTGTTTTTATAGGTTTTAGTTTATGTTCATGTCATGGTTATTTAGGATTTGAGTTAGTAATATAGCCTTTAGTTTTATTTATTTGGATTTTGGTTCATCTTTATTTTTGGTTCATGTTTTATGATTTATGGATTTTTAGTTAGTAATATGTTAAGTAGTAATTATTATGTTGTTTTATGATTTTTATGTTGTATGGAATTTTTGTGATGTTTGATGATTTTTGATGATTTTATGATTGTATGAATTTTTATGATGATTTAGTGTTCTTGATGATTTTTAAAGTTGTAGGAAATTTTATGATGATTTAGTGTTCTTGAAGAATTTTAATGATTTTACTAAGTTATGATTTTTATGTTGTTTAGAAAATTTTAACAAGTTTGTTGTTCTTGATGAATTTTGATGATTTTTAACAAGTTATAATTTTTAAGTTGTTTATTACATTTTAACAAGTTTAGTGTTCTTGACAAATTTTGATGATTTTAATAAGTTATGATTTTGTGTGGAAGATTGTTAAAATGGTTGTTTGATGATTAAAAACAAGTTTGGAATTGATTTGGGTGATTGAGGATTGAACCGAGAAAGGGGCAAGAACCGGGTCCAAACCAGACCGGTCCAGGCCGGTTCAGACCCTGTCTGGGTTGGTCAAGGTGGGTCCGGGTTTTGGTCTTTGGGTTGTGTCGATGTTTGATTGATTGGTTGTTGTTTTGACGGGTTTTAATTAAGTTAAGCATGCGGGAAAATATTAGAAAACGGTTTTAGAAAAATTAAAGCAAAACAGCCATTTTTCAGCCAAAACAGCCCGTGGGCCCATCCAGGCCCATATTGGGTCCGGCCCATTTCAGCCCGTGGGTCCCACCTTGGGACTTGTGACGGTTTTTGAGTTATCGTCATTTTTATCGTGTTTTGTAATATTTAGCAAGTGGGAAATATTAATAAGCAAAATATTTAATTAAAAAGGTTTTCATAAAATTATTATTTCTCACATGTTAGAAATTATAATACGAGATTAAGTTTACGTTGAAATCGTTTAAGTCAAGCGGGTTTGGGGTATAATATGATAATTCACATGTTAGAAGTAGTAATAAAATAACATGTAATGAATATGTTGATTTTATGTCTATGTGATAAAGACTCTGCTTCTAGCCGTTTTGATCCAACGGGTTTGGTCAAACTAAGATCTAGTCAGCCCCGATTTGACTGATGACCCGTCGCGGGACTCGGGTCGGGGATTTGTCTTCATGTATGGTGGTATTTAATTAATGAATTAGCCTTAATAGAGATGAGGCGATATGATATATGATTTTAATGATATGCAATTAGTCACATGATAGGATGTTTTCCTGTGACTGTTTAATTATATGGTTGGTGTCGTGTTGACTAAGTACCCATAGAGAATTACGATTATATGGCATGTTAAGTCGTATCTTGGCCATGTTTTAAAGGTAACCTCTGAGTTAATATATTAGTTTGGTTCGGCCATTGTAATTCTAAATGAGTATCTTGGACCATGACATTGATAGGTCCGTACTGTCTTTAACGAGTATATAGTTCATGGTTAATAGCTTTTGTGTCCCGGTTTGGTGGGTTTATATCCAAGTCGGGGCATGGTTACCTAATCCGTTTTGGGGTTGGAGCCAGCTTAAGTACTAGCCATCTCTGCTTAGGGGGTCGCCTAGTAGAGTTTCTCGTGTACGGTTATGTCATGAGACGGGGAATGGAATAGCTGTTGTCGCTAGGTCTGATCAGTCTAGGACTAGGATGTTTTCCTACCTTGTGGTATAGCCTCGAGTTACAGAAGTCGACTATTGACTGTGCTCAGAACTTATGCCTGTTTGTAGAAGGATTGGTCTTTCATGTTTGTATGATTCTATGAGTTCTAGAAGGTGAGATGCAAGCCGGCTAAGATTGATAGAGTTTGGATTACCGATTGTTAACTGATTCACATGATTACGTGTTGATTAGGGTTTGAGTGTATCAGGGCCATGTTACGTGGTAACCGCTGAGCCAGCATACCAGCTTCCCTACCTCGAGTTATATTTTATTATCGAATTCACATGATAGTTTTCATATGATAGGTTATATGTTAGTTAACTGTTTCATAACATGAAAACC
>JAIUZE010014687.1:0-35834 GCA_022085475.1 Heliosperma pusillum | reverse complement strand
AAGTACCGATAAATATTTCTAATAGAAAAATCGCGAGTAATTTCGGGGTGTTACATTGAGACTATTAATAATAATTTTCTAGTTTTGTTTATCTTGTATTGTCTGTTTCTTTATGGCATGCTAGACTTGGACACTTGAATGTCGCCTCGATTAAAAGATTGAAATAACATAACCTGATTCCTAATTTCAGTAACATGTGTTTTGATAAATGTGAAGTATGTGTTGAGGCCAAACATGCTAAACCATCTTTTTTATAAATGTGTGGATCGTTCTATTTCTCTTCTTGAACGTATTCATTCCGCCTTAGGCGATTTTGAGAGCACCGTGAGTAGAGGTGGCAAACATTATTATATTACTTTTGTTGATGATTTCTCTAGATATACAAAAGTTTATTTGTTGAGTTCAAAAGGTGAAGTAGAGGACAAATGTGTGATTTACAAAGCTGAGGTGGAAAATAAATTGGATTGTAAAACCAAAAGAGTTAGATTAGACAGAGGTGGAGAGTATAATGGACATCAAATCAAAAGATCTTGCGAGTTGAACGGTATCATCCAGGAGTATACTGCTCCTTATTCACCTCAACAAAACGATAATGCCGAGAGAAAAAATAGATCTCTAAAAAATATGATGAATGCTATGTTAATCAGTTCTGGTTTGCCTAACAATATGTGGGGTAAAGCTATCTTGTATGCTTGTCATGTTTTGAATCGTGTGCCCCACAAGAAAACAGGTAAGACTCCTTATGAATTATGGAAGAGTTATGAACCTAACTTGAACTATCTCAAAATGTGGGGGTATTTGGGAAAAATCGGGATTCCATATTTTCAAAGGACTAAAATTGGACTTAAGACCATGGATGGGATTTTTATTGGCCATGGTGCAAATAGCGCGGCCTATAGTTTGATTATGAAAGACTCCTCAAGTTTTGGTCCAATTAAGAATCCAGAGATGTTGAATTATTTGAACATATCTTTCCTATGAAGGTGAATTCTTGTTTACCCAGTGTATCTTTTTGTTTCTACTTCTTCTTTGGCTAATACTGATATTGCAGATGGAAATGTGGAACCTAGGAGCGGTAAACGTGTTTGAACGCTATCCAGTTTTGGACCATATTTTGTCACTTCTTTTCATGCATAACATGGTCCGTTAAACGAATATGATGTATGTGCTTTCATACTAGAAGAGAACCCTAGAAACTACAAGGAATCTATTAAATCTGTTGACTCTACCTTTTGGTTGGAGGCCAAAAACAGTGAAATTTATTCTTTCATAAGCAACAATACCTGGATTCTGATAGACCTACCTAGAGGGTGCGAACCTTTGGGTAATAAATTGGTGTTCAAAAAGAAATTGAAATATGATGGTACCATTGACAAATACAAAGCTAGATTAGTAGTTTGTGAAACCAAAGGTATAGATTTCTTGGACACTTATTCACCTTTGACAAAGGTGGCTACTATTAGAGCTTTGATTGAATTAGCATCTATTCATAATCTTTTTGTACGTCGAATTGATGTTAAAATTGCACTTTTAAATGGTGATTTTCATGAGTCAACCTGAGGGATGTGTGGTTCCCGGACAGGAAGACAGAGTGTGTAAATTAATCAGATCTTTTTATAGACTGAAACAAGCATCAAAACAGTGGTATGACAAATTTGATAAGACTATAACATTTGATGGTTTCTTGGTGAATGATTTTGATGCATGTGTTTACTCTAAGAATGATAAAAATGGATGTGTGATAATATGTTTATATGTAGATGACATGCTTATCGGTACGAATATGGATGTTGTAAATGTCACCAAATATTTCTTAAGATCTCGCTTTAACATGAAATATTTGAGGGACGCTGATGTAATCTTTGGAATCAAGGTTACTAGGACTCCTACTGGTATGTGTCTAAGTGAATCTCACTATGTTGAAACAATTCTGAGAAAATTTAATCAATATGATTGTGTGCCACTTCAAACACCCTATGACTCTGGTGTCCATCTGTGTAAGAACTCAGGTAATAGTGTTTCCCAAGAGGACTATGCAAGAATATATCTGGGAGCGTGATGTTTTTAATGAACTGCACTAGACCTGATATTGCTTATACTGTCAGTAGATTGAGTTGATATACTACAATGCTAATTTGGTCTTTGGTAATAATGAGATTCACTCCACGAGTGGTTATGGTTTTACTTTAGCTAGTGGAGCAATCTCTTGGAAGTCATGTAAACTAACCAATCTTGCTAAATCTACTATGGAATTTGAGTTTGTTGCTTTAGCTTTGGCAGGTGAAGAAGCTAGATGGCTGAGAAGCCTTTTGGCAGATATTCCATTGCGAGGGAAACCAAATCCATCAGTGTCCATGCATGGTGATTCACAAGCTGTAAATGGAGTAGCAAATAATCAAGCTTACAATGGAAAGAAAAGAAATATTTGTCTAAGACATGGATTTGTGAGAAATTTAATAATAGATAATGTGATATCACTGGAATACGTACGATCAGAGTGGAATATTGCTTTTCCTATCACTAAAGGCCTCTGCAGAAAATTAGTTCTGGAGTCAGCACTGGGAATGGGCTTAAAGCCTGTAAAGGGGTGAATTGTGATGGATACCCATCTTAGCCAATCTAAGCTCAACGGGTCAAACTAAGTCACAATGAACTCGAATTGTAATACTACTACCATTTCCATTAATAAAAGTGATGTAGTATTAATTTTATTAACTTGTGTGTAATTGTGAACTTTGTTGTTAACTACGGAAGGCTTTAGACCTTTAAAGACATTCATGAATTACCAAGAACTGTGTGAGGGAGGCTTGTGAGGACCAAGCAAAGTTGTTTATATCTTCTTGCGTCCATGATGAGTTCATGTATGATGCGATTTCTAGCCATAATTTGGGATTAAGTAAGTACGCAACTTGACTCTACCAACTCCATCTGACGGTTAAAGGCTATATCCAGCTAAGATGGCAGTTTGACAAAGGTTGTACGTTACTGGGTGTTGGTTAAAGTCCACAAGACACCAATATCTTTACGCTAAATACCCGTGGGGCATTGTTGGATAAATGGCTCTAAAGTACTATTTTCCATCCCACATGGAAAGAATATGACCCAATGTTTGGTGTTGATAATATACCCTTTTATTCCTTTATTTGAACTTTTGACTAGACATTTTATGGAGCACGACGGGTCTAGTTTGGGCAACACGCACGCTCGTGCCTTGCCTTGCCACGTCGGGCTCGTGGGTTGTGGGTTGTAGGTATGCACCTGCGGTGCGAGCCCTAGCATTCTTTTATTTTTTACAAAAAAAATTTGGTTTTAATTGGGTTCAATTTCCCATACTAATTGATACAGTCTATGAAATTGACTTTTTCGCAGTCTTCCATAGTGACTACTCTTTTTACTAAACAACACAACTTCTGAAACTGATTTCGTTATTTCTTATGCTTTTCTACTGCTATATATACAACCCTCCTAAACCAGTTTCAAAAAAAAAATCAGATATACATCTCTTCTCTCTGGAAATATAAATCAGTTCCCTTGAGGTTACTTTGGCAACTTTCTTGGCTGTGTTCATCTGCTCTTGGTCTACACATAAGTTGCAGCGGTTGTGTTAATCCTTGGGGTCGACTGCCAACGAGGCCGTGTGTAGTAGAAGGGGCATATTTGACTTTAGGACAATGAGCTCAAGTCACGTTACAACCTCCTTTCTCAGATAAGATCATTCCTCTATTTATTATTTACAATACTTGCATAACAATTCCTCATAAGCCACACGCATGAATCTTGTATTTATTCTTTATGGTTGTTTTTTTCTTTAATATTGCTAGTGCACACATGAGTAAGGAGTTATACAGGTCAGTTAAGAAGCAATGACTATGTTGTCAGTGGGATAAATTGAGGCCTTCCAGGTAGGGTGATAATGAGACGAGACAGCTCGCGAGCAGCTCGAGATCGGCTCGGTCAAAGCTCGGTCAAAGCTCGGCTCGTGCGGGCTCGGCTCGGGCTCGAACTCGGCTCGAGAGCTTAACGAGTCAAGCCGAGCAAACACTGGCTCGGCTCGAAAAGCTCGCGAGCAGCTCGAACATGTGTAATTATATAAGATATTGCTCTTATTTTATAAAAATATTTTATCACGGTTATACCTCTGTATTACATATATTAAATGTCTCATTTTTTTGCCAAATATTTTACATATAAACTTTGCGCATTGTTATTGAAAGTATCGGAAGAAGAAAAAAAATCAGAAAATCAACAAATATATAGGCTCGACTTGAGCTCGAGTTTGGCTCGAGCTCGCGTTAAAGCTCGCAAGCTTTTTAACGAGCACATTTTTTTCAAGCTCGGGTAAGCTCGAGATCGGCTCGAGCTCGAGTTTTAGTTTTCGAGCACAAGCCGAGCAAGGCCAAGCTCGGGCTCGGCTCGGCTCGTTAGCACCCCTACTTTCCGGCACGTTATTTTGATTTTCATCATGCAATGTGAACAGACTTGTAACAACCGAAATGTACCCTATTTTTTTAGTGAAAATATTTTACGGATACTTTTCAGCAAATTTAAGTTTTAATTAGAATTTATTGTTTCAGTCAGTCGAATTGGAATTTTCCGAGTTCGATTTGGAATTTCCGCTGAGATTCCATGAGAATCCCGTCTTAAGTCGTCTTTGACTTTTCTTAACTTTTAAGTCGTCTTTGACTTTCTGACTTTACGTCGTCTTTGACTTTTTTGCTTTTAAGTGTCTTGACTTTTATTGACTTTTGAGTGTCTTTGACTTTTCTTGCCTCTTAAGTCGTTGACTTTCGTGACTTTTACGGACTCACCCCGTAGTGAAGACCGAAATTATATTTGAAAAATAATAAATTTATTTTATTTTAATTTATTAAGATTTATTTTAATTTATGATAATTTAATATAATTATTTTGAATTTATTCGGAATTAAAGAGAAGGTTTTACGGTTTAACCCCGAACGTCATTTAACTATTCCCGAGTCACCCGAAACCCGACTCTTGCATGAGTCACACGCCCAAGTCAACCCTTTCCACTCATTTTAGATCTTTTAATTCTTTGATTAAACTAATACAAATATCTAAGATATTTGTAACTTTATCGATCTGTCAACTTAAATCAAATCGCTTAAAAACAGACCCGTTTGCTCCTTACTCCACACGCCTATTCCACCTCCCCTCTTAGGATTAGATATTTTCTTTCTTTTGATTAAGATAACATAATATCTAAATAATATCTAGATATTTGATTAAACAAACATTATATCTAATAATATCTAAACAATTACCATAATATATTTATAAAATCCGAGTCAATCCCGTAACAACAAGTTCAAAACCCGACTCCATTAATCCCTATATTACACGGCATTCCCCTCCTCTCTTACTCACTTATTATCTTCTTATTTTACATTAAATCAACTTAATATCTTTTTAATACTTTCTTTAATATAATCATAATCGTTCTTCGTGTTCTTGATCGTTCTTGAGCAAAATCGTCACAAAACCTTCATTACTTGTTCAAATCCGTTCTAAATTATATTTCTAAAGTCTCCTCTCCGCTCTTCATCTCCGAGTACGTTTTATTTTCAATTCCGACAAAATCGTTTTCAACACTTTAATTGTTGAAATCAAGTTTTAATTCTAATAATGTTATTTTTGTCATTTCTTATAGGAGAGGATTATGAAGACGAGTTTGGTGACTCGTATATTTTAGAAGAAGATTAGTAGACGGGTTTTTACTTCTTATTTTGGTGCTAATTGATTTTGTGCTAGCTAAGGTAACGATTCCGAGTTACTCGACGAATTAATGTTACATACTTTTGTTTTTGTTTAAGATATTGTTATTTACGGTTTTAAGTAGTAACATGATAAGAAGTTATTATTATTATGTTGTATGAATTTTTAACATGTTTAGTGTTCTTGACATATTTGGATGATTTGTTCAAAATCATGATTTTTGTATGAATGATGGTTGAATTGGTTGTTAAAAATGGATGTTGTTAATAAAAATCATGTTAGAAATAATTTGGAGTGGTTGTTGGTTTGGCCGTGAGAAGTGGCCGTGTAAGGTGGCTGGAAACCGACCCAAACCAGGCCGGTCCAGGCCGGTTCAGGCCGGTCTGGGTTGGTCCGGGATTTGGTCTTTGGGTTTGTGTCGATACTTGATTGTTTTGTTGTTGTTTTGACGGGTTTTAAATATGTTAAGCATGCGGGAAATATTAAGAAACGGTTTTTAGAAAAGTCGACCAAAACAGCCCAAACCAGGCCCGTGGGCCCAGTCCAGGCCCGGTTTATTCTCGGCCCAAAACAGGCCGTGAGTCCTCCCTTTGGACTTGTGACGGTTTTTGAGTTTATGGTTATTTTATCGTGTTTTGTAATATTTAGCAAGTGGGAAAGTTTAAATAAGTAAATTATTTAATTAAAAGGTTTTCATAATATTATTATTTCTCACATGTTAGAAATTATAATATGAGATTGTAGTTTAATATGATATCCTTTAAGTCAAGCGGGTTTCGTAAGATTTAATAATTCACATGTTAGAAGTTGGAATAAATAGCATGAAATGAATATGATGATTTTATGTTCAAGTCTAAATGGTAAAGACTCTGTTTCTAGCCGGTTTGACCAAACGGGTTTGGTCAAACTAAGATCTAGTCAGCCCCGTTTTGACTGATGACCCGTCGCGGGACTCGGGTCGGGGATGTGTCTTCAAGTAAGGTTGTATTTAATTAATGAATTAGCCTTAGTAGATAGGAGGCGATATGATATTTGATTATGATTTATATGCAATTAGTCACATGATAGGAAGTTTTCCCCGTGACTGTATAATTGTATGATATACGTCGTGTTGACTAAGTACCCATAGAGAATTATGAGTATATGGCGTCTTGATCATTCTAATTCTAAATGAGTATCTTGGACCATGACATGGATAGGCCTTACTATCTTTAACGAGTATATAGTTCATGGTTAATAGCTTTTGTGTTCCCGGCTTGGGGGGTTTATCTCCAAGCTGGGGCATGGCTGCCTAATTGCTTCCACTTTGGGAATGGAGCCAGCTTAAGTACTAGCCAACTCTGCTTAGGGGGTCGCCTAGTAGAGATTCTCATGTACTGTTGGTCATGAGACAGGGAATGGGTTAGATGTTGTCGCTAGGTCTGATCAGTCTAGGACTAGGATGTTTTCCTACCTTGTGGTATAGCATCGAGTTACAGAAGTCGACTATCGGCCGTGCTAAGAACTTATGCCTGTTTCTAGAAGTATTGGTCTTTCATGTTTGATGATTCTATGAATCTTAGAAGGTGAGATGCAAGCCGGCTAAGGTTGATAGAGTTTGGATTACCGGTTGTTAACTGATTCACATGATATTTTTGTATGATTAGGGTTGAGTGTATCAGGGCCATGTTTTAAATGTAACCTCTGAGCTAGAATACCAGCTTCCCTACCTCGTGGTATAGTTTGTTTACCGATTCACATGATAGCTGGCATGAGTAGCTTATACTTCATATGCTAGGTTATATGTTAGTTATTTGATTCATAACATGAAAAGCATATCGTATATGTTAAGGTTTTGTATTTTCCATATACATCTCTTTTATGTTATTCATGTTTTATTAAACTCGACATTTCGTGGCTGGGAGAACTCGGAGTTACTCCCCACTGACTGTGGCTTCCGTGTTTATATTTAATGCGGTTGGCAGGTTTGTGATGCATACTTGGGTACATTGACGAGCTAGCGAGTGAAGTATTTACCTTGGACCTATATTCGGTTCTTAGGATTGTATATTATATTATACACTCTTTTATTTCCGTATTTTATACGGGAGATATGTCTCCCGTTTTGGATACTTTTTATGTATAATATTATTTCCTTTTTGTTATGAACCTTTTTCTTTAAGACACCTTTGTTATGATGAATATATTTAATAGTAGGTTCCGATTTTAAAATTTACCGATTTTCACTAAAGTGAACCTATTAGAAACGTATTCTCATCTTTTATTTATTAAATTACTTGTTTATCTTTCCGCAAAATTTGAGGGTGTCACAACTTCTCTAGTGTTTCTATAAGCATTTGTCATTTCATTGGGTTGGATATTTGTTCTTTGCTTTCTTTCTTACATAATTTGCATTCCAATCTCGGTAATTTTCTATCCTTTATTTACGCAATTTCCGACATCATTGTTTTCTCTTTATAGTATTTATGTTAGTTATATTGTTTTCATCATATTAAGTCCATGAATTATAATCTCATTAGTCTTGTTTTTATATTATTGTTGGTTGGAAATCCATGTAAAAGTAATCTAGTCAAAACCAAAATATCGTTTAATATGTCATATTGTATTTTGCCTAATCATATAATAATCACCATAAAATTCATCATTAGAATCATTACTAATATAATCTTGATCACCTTAATCATTTTAGTACTTTTATTTCGTAGTTTAATTCTGCTTATCATTTTTCTCTTAATCTATTTAATCACATAAATCGAATTCAGTAAAGTGTAAAATTATCATTATGTAAATACAATAAATAAGATTGAAATATTGAAATGATTTGCTAGTTAAAATGAATTAAAAGAAGAGTCGATACCAATAGAACCATCTAGTTTGTTTCTTCCTTTGGTCGTGTCAAATTCTATAACTTTGTTTAGTGGCCATAAGCAATTGTTTGTATTAGTCAATTTCCGTCTTAGAAACGAGAGTTGGGATGGGAATTAGGACTACCAATAGGGGTTTAGTGACCTAACCAGGCTGAGAGGACGTTAGGACCCATTAAAAAGTCGGTACGAATCCGAGAGGAATATACCGCTACAAGGCTTAGACAATCGTAGTAATTCTAATATTGGTATCAATAAAGCTTTTAAATCATTTGACATGAATTTCTAATTCTCTATATCAATTTGATTAGATAGTTTATTTTATTGTTGTTTAGTTAGTTTATTTTACCGTCATTTTATTTCCGTTCTTAGATAGTTTATTTTATTGTCATTTGTTAGTTTATTAGTTTTCTATTATTGTAGTTAGGTAGTTTTTCAATATTGTTATTTTAATTATCGTTCTTAGTTAGATTTAATTATCGTCACCTTTCTTTCCGTCAATTAGATTAGATTTATTTTTATTGCAATTTCCATACTCGTCATTTAAATATCGTCATTACATACTTGTCATTTTATTTCATGTTAATAGTTTAGACAATCACCCCAAATGAATCGGACTTAAATGAAAATCACCCCATAGCAACTCATAGTTAACACGTACTCCCTGAGGATCGATCCCTACTTCCCTAATTACATTCCTTATGTTGTTAGCCTAAGTGTGGGTAATTATTTTTGTATCGGGACTGCGACATAACCCGGTCACTTGTCATGTCTTGTCTAATTCATGTTTTATATATTCTGTTTTGCTAACCTCTAACGTGCGTTCGTCTTTCTTATGCTATGAGCAAGACAATCTCTCCTTTTCTCCTTTGTTTACTATAATAGTTAATGAACTCATATGATTTAAAATAACTTTGATGAAGTTTAAAGTTGCATTAAACGACTAGAATGAAATTCATATGTTAGATTTAAATCGCATGGTTGCATCCAACCTGACTCGTTCCAAATAGTCATTCATTTGTTTAGTAGAGACAGTTTAATTACGGGGGTTGGATGCTTTTTATTGAAATTAAAATTGTCTTTCTAACACGTAACCTCACACGAATTCAAATCTCTAAATCGGTTTTCTAAATTTCATAAAAATTTAGTGGCGACTTCTTTCAAATGCTAAGGTTTAAAATGTGTTTTTTTAAAGACTTTTAAAACTCACGTTTTTTACCCGTGGAAGAGATTTCCCGTATCGCCAGCGGAGTCGTCAAATTGTGGATACGGGAAATCGCTTCCACGGGTAAAAAACGTTAAAAGTCTTTGAAAAACACATTTTAAACCTTAGCATTTGAAAGGAGTCGCCACTAAATGTTTATGAAATTTAGAAAACCGATTTAGAGATTTGAATTCGTGTGAGGTTACGTGTTAGGAAGACAATTTTAATTCCATTAAAGAGCACCTAACCCCGCCTGTAATTAAACGGTCTCTACTAAGCATAATGAATGGCTATTTGAAACGAGTCATGTTGAATGCAAGCATGCGATTTAAACGTAACATATGAATTTCATTCTAGTCGTTTAATGCTACTTTAAACTTCGTTAAGTTATTTTAAATCATATGAGTTCATTAACTATTCTAGTAAATAAACAAAGGAGAAAGGGGAGAGTGTCTTACTCATAGCATAAGAAAGACGAACGCACGTTAGAGGTTAGCAAAAGAGAATATATAAAACATGAGAAACAATAATAAAAGACGGTAAATTAAAAGGTAAGGGAGGTATTATTGCATCCTTAACATACATATATCGTTGACCGTTGTCTTGAATCGTAATCGATAGTAAAGTATGAACCGATGGGCCGCCGTCGACGAAATTGAATTTGAACACGTTTTTTGTAAAGTCAAATTGTGCAGCAATTTTGAAACGCTCATAAAAACTTCGTTACTTGATGAATCGTCGATCCGAAAGATGTTTTGGAAACTAGACAAAAATTATTTATCAAAACCAGTATCTTATGTGTCAATAGGTGGTCTGAGTTGAGATAAAAATAGGTTTGAAGTGGCGGACAGACACGCGAAACAGAGCAGGGGCTGCTATGTTTTGTGCGGCTCTTTTGAGTTGTTTTTAGGGTTTGTTTTGTGCAATTATCGAGTGTTTCTTGTGTCTAAAGTGTATGTGAGTGCTAACCTGTCTAATGAAGGTGGTGGTGGGTTTATATACAGAGGTTTGAAGTGTTTGTTAGGGTTTAAGAGTGGTAGAAGCAGTTTTGGACTGTTTGTGTATGGCTGCCAATTTCGGTTAGGTTTAGGGTTTTAGGAGGGGTTTTCTTGGTCAGTAAGGTACCTATTATGGGTAGGAATGTGGGTAGTCGGGTTAGGGTTAATGGGTAGGTGATTTGGAGTCGATTTGAGCGAGTTTCGGGCTCGGTATAGGCTGCGAAAAACAGAGGGCAAAAGGGCTGTTTTGTGTTGGTTTGGGCTGCTTGTTCGGGGGACGAAATTCAAGGGTAAGAAGTGTTGGTAGTGGGGTTTGATAAGTGGACCAGGAGGAGGAAAGATTGGGTCGATATTGGATCGCAAATCGGGCTCAAATTGACTTCAAAACAAACATAAAAGACCGTCGCAAACTGAGTTTATAAACATCGTTTTAAAACAAAGATGAGACGGCAACATCAAAAAATTTGAAGTTGACTTTTCAAGTCGGGTTTAAACAAGTGTTTATTTTATTTTCAATAAAATAAAGAAAGACTCGGTTTCTAAAACGGGTTAAAAATGAATCTTTTTTAATCGGAAATTCATTTTAAATTTCATATAAAATATGAATTGTCGACGACGCTCGTTTTACATCGTAAATCGAACTCAAATAATGACAAGGTCATATACGAAATATATGTTGTCCTATCATCATCGGGTGTTTGGCGGGATTTCTATAAATGCATGTATCGACGGATACGGGTATCTACAATTGAGCTAGAGACTCTAATCTTGCATTCCAAGACATTTACGAGGGGACCAACACAAATTCTCATTGAAGACGGCGCATATGCGTCTTCAATGAAGACGGGTCGAATCTTCTCTCGTAAAGAGGCAAGTGGAGATTCATTTACTTCCCCACTTGCCCTCTCCCTTGTCTTCTTGTGAGAGAGAATCCGACCCATCTTTATTAAAGACGGATATATTTCATCTTCAATGAGAATAACTGAGGGACCAAAATGAGCAAAAGGGTGATTTTGATTCTCGTGAGATTCTTTCCCTTGTTATTCTTCATCAAAATGTAGTAGAGTATCTTCACTGGTAACGGCTAAGTAGCCTAAGGACTCGAGGGAATCCTACTGTTGTTAAAATCCGAACATTTAAAGCTTTCTCCTTAAGCCACCTCATCACTAAACACCTTTCTTTTTTCAATAATTGTTGAAGCATGTGGGGTTTGTGGTGGGGCCAGTTTTAATATGAGAAAAAATATATATCCTGCCGTTATTCCTAGCAAAGTTAGCCATTTTTGATATTTTGTTTTATCATATCTTAGTAGTTTATAAGTAGAAAATTTATTTAAGTGGTTTATATGAGTTTAACTTAAAAAAAAATTAATAAAAAACGTCACCGTCTCATAAAAAAAAACTATCATTAATTTATAATTGTGGTGCTGCAGAAATACAAACACTAAAACAAAATACAACAAAATATTACATAATACGAACCCTTATGTAATTCTTAATTTGAATTAGACTAATCTCCTTTCTATACGCATGAGTAATATGTAAGGTGCATTTATACGAAAAATATGCAAAATATTTATCAATACAAATAACTCAAATAAAAAATTGATAACAAAAATAAATATTTAATAAAATTATCATAGATCAACCCCGTAATTAACACACTCTTCAATTTATTATTGAACAAGGAATTTAAAGTTAAAATTCCAATCTTTATTGAATTATACGTATAAATATTCTTGGATTTTTGTTACGGAAAATTAAGAAAATAAAAAATAATATTTATACGTATAACTAGAGCTGACCAAAATTGCGGGTCAGCCCGGCCCACACTGGCCCGACCCGCCCTATCGGGCTCTATCTTCTCTGGCCCGCTGGCCCACTACGCTGGCCCGCCCAACCCGCTCCCCCAAATCGGGCCGGTCCCGGGCTCCATTCTCCCCGGCCCACACCCGCAACCCGCCCAGCCACACTGACCTACACCCATTTTTAGTCATTTTTTCCCAAGCGAGCCAGTCCAGGGCCACCAAATCCCCAGCCCGGCCCGGTCCAACCCGCACCCCTCTGGCCCACAGTGCGGGCTCGAGCTCCCTCTCCCACGGCCCGACCCACTATCCAGTTCTACATATAACAGAATAAAAACCTATGCTTACAAGTGATCTTTCATTTTATCACCCAAAATGAAGAAAAAACGTCTAAATTAAAAACAGAAAATTGACACTAAAATTCAAAGGTTTAATTTTTACTTTAAAAAAATGAAAAATGAAAAATAATCCGGGAGTAATGAAACTAGAGAGCATGGGTGCAGGAGAAATTCAAAGGTACATAAAAACAATATTGCGGCTAAATAAAATAATGAGGGTAATAGGTAGCTCCATCTAAGAAGAAGAAACGACAATGTACGGGGTTATACACAAATTCTTAATGTAGATGGTACATCCGTCTGAAACTTAAAACAAATCAAATAGAATAACTCGGACAAAAGCGTAATATATAGGGACTAACAAAAAAAACTTGACCTATCTGTTCAATTAGAGTGTTATATTACCCATTTTAATCTTAAAACGGATATCCCATCTTAAGAGAGATCACATTATTTGATAGATTAAATTGGTCAAATGTTTATTTAAAAAAATAAGGTATGGATTTACTTAATGATTACCTTTAATTTAAATACTCATCATGGCCATCAAAAGTAATAGAAATAGGTAATTAAATAGATGGGGTAGGAAAAGTATTTTATGATTATTTAAACTTAATAATGAAAGTTTTTCTCAAACATGGTTAGAGCATCTCCAATGGTAAGTAATAAGACTACTAGCTTAATTTGCCACATCATATTTTCAAGCTAATTCACTTTTAAGCTACAAAGTACCCCAATGGTAAAAGTACTAGTTTTGTGGCTTAACTTTTCACATGTGTGTATTTAAGTGGTAGATTTTTTTATGTGAGTCCATTTAAGCTACTAGCTCCATGGAGCTAGTAGCTCAAACTAAGCTAGTCTATGTGAAGCACTCCAATGGTTAAGCAAGTAGCTTGAATTTTTTTTAATTTGCAAGCAAGTCCTTTTGCTTAACCATTGGAGATGCTCTAACGTAAAATAGACTATCAAGGAACAAAATGAAGTAGCTTGAGAAAATTTACATGGGATCAAGCTACAATTAGCCTATTTGGCCAATCATCATCACACCGTGAAAATGCACGGATAAGAATAAACTACCCAATCTACATTTTTAGATTTTTAGATAATTGAATTTTGCCGTTGTGCATGTTATCACAATGAACTCTCTTTATCCCGGTCATTTACTTACCTTTATTATTATTATTATTTGTTAGGAGTATTTTAATAAAAAAAAACAAACAAAAAATTGGCACGAGAGAATAAATAGTAAAATATTAGAAAATATAATAAACACGGGTTCATGTCATGACAATAATGTCATTATTATTAAACATTATATTTTTTAAAACAAACCTGTGTATTTTTGCACGGGGTTAAAACTAGTAAGCTTTTAAATGACTAACAATGAATGTGGTCTTGTATAGTCGAGAATGAGATGGAGATGACACTAAAAGTAAAGATGTTACTTCACTTGGATAGATACAGTGGGTCAAGCCATAAATCTCTACAATGTTCATATTTGCTTCATTTGGTGTGACATTAGAATATGCGATACGGAATAATTTGCCTCTATATTTAGAGCAAAATTGGCCTACTTTTCATTTACATATCACTAATACTATCCTTGCTAAAAGCCACCTTCTCAGGGAGTACAAATGAAGCACACAACATCCATTTTCCTGGTGCAACTTGGCGAACACGATGCATCTCCACAGAAAACGCCGCTTCTCCTAACGCAACTCTTATTCTCTGTATTAACATATCACACAGAAACAACGCAAGGATGAGAGGATTAGCAATGCCACACAATCACAGAAATGGAAGCATGTAGGATGTACATGTTATCAGTTGATCTACATGCTCACTCTACTTTATCTAACATAAACATGAAAATCATGATTTCTTTCATATGTTGGTGATGGTGTCAAACCTCGTGAAAATCGAATTCTGGATCTTCAGCTTTTGAAAATCCGTAAATGTGAATTGTCGGAAAGGTCAATTTTCTGTCACTTGGCTTGTTCTCGAATATGCCGCGGAATGCATCTGCAGAGTTCAAAGAGAAAAACGTGTTCTAGTTTGAGATATCTTATTATCACCTTAACTACAGATTATACAAGACTAATTTAAAACCCTACAATAATACAAAAAAAAGTTGCCCCTTTTGGAAAAAAAAAGATGGTTTCTCGCCTCAGGAAAAAAAATGACACTGGTAGTAAACTAATAGTGACATCATATGTCGGCTAAAAGCCTCCAAGGTAAACTATTATCTATTGTTACAAGTTACAACTGCTAACTTGCTCATAAGTTTCAGTACTCATAGGCAGTCCCTGTGTTATGGTGTACATTGTACTTAAGTCTAAGAGATCAGGGATCAAGGATTGTCTAGTAGAGCTGCAGAAAATTTGAAGAGAGAACTACTTAACACTAATATTGTACTTAATGAAGCCACCAAACCTCACCTGACCCAAAAACCTGACCAAGGTTGCCAAGAACCTCACCTGACACGAGTACTTGACCCAGACAAATAAGCAACGACTCACCGAACCACCAAACCTCACCTGACCACTCGAACCCCCCACCTAGTCACCCTGACTACTGAACCTCACCTAAAACCTAGCCCCCACTGAAATCCATCTGACCACCTACCACCAGTCCGTACCTAATCCAACCACCTAAAAGGGATGTCAGCGGGACGGGTATAAGCGGGTACCGCCCCGCATCCGCCCCAGTTGGGGAGGGTATGGATATGATAATTGCTTGGTGGGTACGGGTATGGGGGGGACCTAAATCCACCCCCGTCCCTCCCCAATGACATCCTCTGACTGAACCAGCTAGCCACTGACTCATCCAACCACTTAACCCCACCTGAACCAACCACCTAAACGCCTGACTGAGCCACCTAGCCACTGACTCACCTAACGACTTAACCCAACCTGGCCTCACCAACTATCTAATCACCAAACACCACCTGACCCAAAAACCTGACCACCTGACCCGAGTCACTTAGCCAACGACTACGGACTACCCCTAAATCCTAATCACACAGTTTGATTTTTTTTAAACCAATGAGTCACAAAGAGAATCGAGGGGTATATCATTCCCTTTCTAAATCAGAACCAAACAGACATCTTGATTCTTTTCCATGACCCTTATGCGAGCCAAACTCCCCGTAAGAGTTTAGAAACAGAATATTAGATAATATCTTTCAACGTTCCAACTTGAAAGATTCTATCCGTGTGGCAAGGTCATCTTTCGTCAGCCAACTAGATGAACTAAGGTTTCAGTTGCCAAAAAAATTCTAAATTCTATTGTCAAGTCATAACCTCTGTTACTCAGCCTCAGGTACGGCACAGGTGTTGGATGCTGGTATGGAAGTGAGCGTCGGGTACTGCACGATGAGAAATTTCAAGCACGCAGACTCTGTCCAGATTATAGACACGGTACAGGGGCACGGTTGTCATTTTTATTCTTTGAAAATTATTCAAGGAAAACCCAAATTTCTCAAAATAAAACTGCACTTCAGTCGTTTTCTACAGTACCCGCTTTGTTTTGGCAAGTAAGTAATGAAGAGATGAAAAAGATGACTCACATACAACCAGCACAATTCAAGTAAAAGGTAAATTCGGATTCCAGAAAACAGACCTAGAAATTCCACCGCATCATTTGGCAAATTCATTACAACTTGTGTGATGGAGTGAGCGTTATTGTTTGAGAAAACAGTTTCAATAAATATTCTCCCATCCATGTTATATACCTAAAATCAAAAATAAAATGTGTGAAGGTTAGCAACAACTCCCCTGTGAATCTATATTCTATATGACAATAGAACAAGACTGCCAACAGATGCCAAATAAGCATGGTAAGAAGCTCATAAAGTAATTCATTATTTCAATCTTAATCCGATATACTTTCCACCAAGGTTGCCGAATCCAATATCAATATGCAACATCCAATAAGCCATGTGCTAGGTAGCACGGACACTTCTCTTAATCGGCCGTCCCGTGTCGGACACCGTGTCGGACACACGGACACACGGACACTTATAAACAAGGAATGAGAAGTTGAAAACTAAAAGAGATTGATTCGAATATGATTTTGGGTAGAAAATGAGAATGGATTATAGTCAAAATCATATTTTACCTTCAATTATTTATATTTAATATCAAATATTAATACAAAAATAAAATAGTACGTTGTTTATAACCACAAAATATATATTTTATTAAATTTAAACGGCGTGTCCCGTGTCCTAATTTCACGAGATGCCGTATCACGTGTCCGTGTCGTGTCCGTGTCCGTGTCCGTGTCCGTTTTGGTGCTACCTAGGCCATGTGTACGTTATAGAGTATCTGATCACAGATTTTAAGGGAGCGCCCTAATATAAATACAAGCAAACCCGGTCACAACTTATTGGGGGTTGAGCAAATTCAGTAACCCCAATTTCCACAGCTCTAGCATGAAGTTTCCTCCAATCTTATCTAGCATCAGATACTTATGAACTAACACATCCATCGTTGAAGTATAGCATACAACCTGGAAGGACTCACCACAACAAGTGAACTAGACAAGGAATCATTCTTGGATGAAAACACTGTAAAACCTACTCTTTCAATATCAGCTCCTTGTTTTTTGTTTCCATAATACGTTTAGAGAGGGGTGAAGGGAGACTGGAGGACACTAAAGCAAGTGTTCAAAGAAACTGGATGGTATGTCAGAAGTTGAGACCGTATACCTTTATATTCCTCCCAAGCTTGTTCAGGACACAATTTCTTTCGAGATAATCAACAGCATTTGGATTCAAATCATTAGCGTAGACACGTCTCACTTTCTTTGCTGCAGATATAGCAATTGGACCAACTCCAGAGAAAACATCACCTGTAATTTTTGGATAAGAAAGTTAATTTACTTTATTTTTGGGGTGCAGTCCATAAAGCACGAATGTAAAACATAATTTATGGCCAAAGAAGATAGACCAGTATAATAAAAAGATAAAACAACAGCCCACAAACATGTCATGCACCTAATAGCACGTGAATTTGCAGTTGCGTGCTGCCTTATGTACCATTTTTTCTTTGAGCAACCACCTAAATATAAATTCCTTTATTGGACAGTACTCAAAAGTACACTTTTTTTTCAAAGATATTCCGGCAATTTGACCCTTATAGCACGTGCCTCGAGTCGAACCCGAGCACAGCAAGGCTAGGCTTGGAAGCTTGTTTGGGCCCGTTTATAACTGTTTTGTATATTTTTTTATACTGAAATATTTTATAATCTTATTTGTTTTTTAAAAATATTTAAATTTAGTTAGATTCAAAAGGTGAGAAAGTGAAAATACTATAACGACAAACGAGCTCGATTCGAACTAATCCGAGCCGAGCTTGGGTGTCAATTTTTTAAGCTAGATGAGCTTCAATCCGAGCCCGTGCTCGAGCTAAAAATTCTGAGCTGAGCCATTCTTTTTCATTCAATTTCTTCATTAAACTCGTCTTTTCATCTCACTCCAAAGATGAAGAATCTGAATTTTGAAACTAAAGTAGCGTGCACAAATATTTAGAAAAAACTAATCTACTATTCTACTCAATCTCAACAACTGAGGGAGGCAAGAATCATGTCTTTTTTTAGCTGGAAATATTTTTGACAAAAAGGGTCTTATAAGATAATGTCACATAGAAGAATTACATTAAATAGTTGTTTGCACTTACTTTTTAATATAGAACCTACAAACTTCTAAGAACATAAAGTATCACATCCGCAAAAATCAAACTTAGGAAATATATTCTGAAGTCGTAAAAAAGATTGCAGTTACTCTACTCTGCATCTTGGCTTATCAAGGGGGAATCTTGGAGAAGCAGTTGATTATACCTACTTCCACCGTTCCAAGAAGACTGCTCACCTTTCCATTTTGGTTTGAGTTAGAATCCTCTATATGCTAAAAGATTAAGCCTCCTTGGAAATTTTCCCTCTAAAGTGCTAAATTTAAATAAGGAAACTATACTATTTGGTAATAAATGCCTATTGTATATCAATTCAATGATTCGTACAAATTAATTGCAAATCAGTATATGTAGTTACAAACATAATATTCTTAGTATTATCAGTTTTGTGATAACAAAAAATTCGTTGAAAAGTTTGAGAAAAAAATATTATAAAAATAATATCATGCGTATCACATACAAAAACAAATCACTAAAATACTCATCTCATAAAATTAGCAACTCTCTTTTTAAATTTTTCGATTTCAATTTTTTTCTTCTCAAAATATTATAAAATGATGAGAAATGCGAAAAATCAATTGAAATTCGTAAATAATATACAACCTATAAAAAAATAAGAATCTATATATACCGTGCAAAGTTGCACGGGTCAATACTATTACTTATCAATTACTCTGTACTATATTTGTAGGTTTAAGTGATCAATTTTCTCATTTTCACAACACTTCCACGAAAAAAAGGCAATCTGTAACAAAAGCTTCATTGAATACTTTTTCATTTTACCCTATGCCAAACTAGGGTAATAATATCAGTACAACATGAATAGCTTATTATAGCCACTCCAAAGCATTCCCTTTTAGCATCACTAGTCTTAAACCCGTGCAAATTTGCATGGGTATGTTGTTTAAAATTTTTTATTATAAGAAAAATGTAAATATTCAAGATTAAGCTTTATTGATAATTAAGTTAAGTTATATAACGATATTTATTATTTTAGATTTGAATTATAAATTTCATTTGAAGTTAGCGTAAATGATATATTAGGGTCATTAATCGATTAATGTTTATATTACGATTAAGTTTTGATTATTTTTGCTTAGTTTAATATTTTTGTCAGTAATTTTCAAAAGTTTTTATCATTCTTTGAGACATGGTTAATTTTTTACTTTTATTTTTAATTTAAGTTATCTCTTTTTTTAAAATTAGTTTTCAATTGTATTTATTTTTGTGTGACAATATTGTTTAACTTTTGAGTTATATCAATATACCTAAAATAATTAGACCGTATGTAGTAAAAGAGATTGATTAATGTAAAATTGAAGTCATTTAGTGGAAATAAAATAACATGAATAGGAGAAGCTTTTTAATGGTGGGGTAGGGGTGAGAAATTTTTTTTCATTTCCTTAAATTAAGGGACCAATGAGAAGACTCTAAAAGTTTTCCCTTTTGTATAAAGAAGATTCACATTTCTATAATGATTTCTACTCTCAATCAATAGACTCTGATTGTAAATATGTAAGTAGAAATATGCGGGTCATGATTTTAAGTTAATAAGATACAAGTACAAGTTAAGCTGGAAATACTCACCATGTGACAGTAATATAATACATTATCTAGAAAGAGAACCCATTTTTTAGGAATTAGAGCTAGCACATTATTACTGAGACAATAACGGTATAAACAAAAAAATAGACATTGTATGGCCAATATGAAGTGTACATACATAGCACATCATTACTAGTAAAGGAATTTATGAGCCTCTGTCTTTCAGTAGCTAACCTTGAATTCCAATACCTGCGTTCAGTCCAAAGAAAAATAAAAAAATGACGCCTCCTGCCAGGCTAAAGCCTTTACTATTAAGGAACCAAAATACGAGGGGGTCCTAGAAGTCTAGAACACATATCAGTTCAATGTCCATCACTGATTGAAGTAAATTATTCACATTGAAATACCTAAAACAAAAGTGACATGTCTAGATGTATGGCAAAGCAAAATGCTTACACAGTGGAAAGGTCAAGTTGGAAACGCAAGCCATTCTCGATGACTGTTGTAGCGAGGGAATGATTTCCAGCTAGGACCTCCAGCTTCATTGTTCTGTAGTGATTACTGATAGCTTCGCTTTTATTCACAACTGTTTGAATTTTCGGTTTATTTTTGTCAAGAATTACCTGAAACCAACCACTATTTTCTCATTCTGCCGATTACTTGAAAAATCCAGGAAAAACAAAATTTTATGCCACAAGGCACCTTTGCAATAGCTCTTTTGAATGGTAAATGTTCGTCTTTTAAGTTCAGGTGTGCAACATGCCCAACGCTTTCAAAAGCAGAAAGAATAATCATGTCTTCTGGCAACAATGCTGATAAAATCTGAAGGAGCACCATAAAATAAAAAATGGAACTTCCATTCAATTTAAAAAATCAATAGTAACCTTAAACATATCAGATCACTGTCAAGAGTACATAATATAATGTGTCAGCAGTATCACCCCAAAGGCCAACTTTAAAGTTCTTATTTCTCCAAACTGCTAACCAACAACACCACCACCACCAACAACAACAACAAATTGCAAGGTAAGGGGTTGTCGGATGTACGCAGCCTTACCCTTGTAGCAACACAAAGAAGTAGAAACCGACCCAAAATGAAGATTACGCCAAGATCTACATGCAGTGACCGCTACTTGCATAATCTCGTGCAGGGGCGGACCCAGGAATTTTCCCTATGGGGGGCACAAATTTTTTTTTTCGAGTTACAATAACGAATTTACCCCTTACGACGGGAATGTTTTTATAGCTCGATTTAATCTTATTCTATGGATTTTAATGGCCTAATCTCGCTAAAACAAGGCAATATTTTGAAAATGTGGGCGCAATAATATTTGAAATTTTCATAATTCCATAGTGAATTTTGCGGTCGATTTTCAAACCCATACATGCAATATATGCTAGTCAGACTTTTGAAAAAAAAACATAACCATGGTAATCAAACCAACAATCTTATAGTTAAATTATTATATAAATTCGAATAAACATTAACAACACACTCATATTTTGAAAAAATTCAGAAAGTAAGAAATAAGTAAAAAAAATGTCTTCAAAATTATCATATTATGGACAGTTAGATTTGGTTTATTAGCATTTTTAGGTCTTCAAATACACAAATATAAGAGTTGTCAAATTGGTCACATGCTAAAGTTTTGTACAAATGGTTGGGGGTTCAAATCCCACCAACATCATAAAATTATTAAATTTTAAACAACTCAAAAAATGAGTGCAGCAGGGCTCGAACACAGGTCTCTAAAGAAGTTGAATGCTACACTTACCAACTTAGGCACATTGTATTGATATTATAAATGCCAATGTTTATTACTTAATACAAATTTCCAGAAATTCATGGTGGGCACGTGCCCCCCTTGGCCCCCCCTCAAATCCGCCCCTGATTTCGTGAGTCATTTTGCTTTATTCCATTATAATCCAGAACTAAAGAATAACGACAGTCTTTGGCTACAACTGAGATCATGGGATACCATCCTTGTACAAATATTATTACTCTCAGATTTCAAAAGGCCAGCACTTAGGATTGATTTTATATTTCTCCTTTTTCTTACCCTTGCAGTTACTTGGTCTGGGACCTCTTTCAGTGGAACAATATGATCCCATGCCCAATAGGAAAGAGAGACAGTGATGACGACGCATAAGCGTAACACCAAAATAAATATGACAAAAAGAACACTATGAACCAAACCCCATAGAGAAGATACATGCGCACATACCTCATCACCTGGCCAATAATCATAAAACAAGGTCAGGTTACACCTAACAAGCTCGAAACATGACTTTAAATCTTCATTTGAACAATCATTTAGGAGTGCCTGCAGAATGCCATAAAAAATGTTAGGGAAAAGTGGAAAGTTATACAGCTTGATATGGACATTCAACCTAATCATGTTAGTACGTTTCTTTCAACAGGATACGAGTATTAACACATTATTAACCAAAAAAATCTCTTCACTGTGAACAATGTTGTGGAGACACATAATTCAAGTTGCCAAATTCTAAAGTGGTTGGGGAAGGTTCGCAATGTAGCAACTGCTCGATCAAACTTTGAGTAAGAAATTAAAACTCCCTAAACCCCACAACCAACTTTATAAGGAGCTCCATGTTCATGACTAACCTCTTTGTGAGGGAAAACATCTAAATTAAAATACCCCAACAGAACAGTAGATAAAAGCGTTTAACAAAGCACGAGAGTACAATTCCAACCAGCACTTAACTGGCAGCTTCCAATAAATAAAAAAAAAATCTTCACTGCCACAAAACTATCGCACCCTCTGCTCACCTATGATCTTCCTAGTTTCCGAAATCCCTCTCATAAATTTTGAAAAGAAAGAAGATCATCATTGGACGGAAGGTTTATTACATGGAATACCTACTGAGCAGATTATAGCTCAAATAAAATGAGACGTTCTCTATTTTTCAAAGTATTAGACAGCTCAAGAATTACTCTTATTGGCTTCAAAAGTAACCTGACTAAAATCAAAATAACTTTTGCTCGCTCCATTTCCCCTTGACTTTTTCAATTTCACTCAATTATCCCCATGTGACTTTTTACGTTAGGAGATTTCATTCCAATCTACTGTCCCATGTGACTTTTTACGTTACAGACTTAAGTCAAATGGGGCTAATTGAGTGAAATAGAGGTAGAAATATTTTAGCCAAGCCGGTCACAATGGTTACTTGAAAAATATTCCTTTACGTCTCATTCAAGAATTTGGAACATAATTGTTTTATTTTATGGCTTTGACATTGATGCCAGCTGATACATTATGTGGGTGGGATTTCAATTTGGCTCGTTGAAAACATGAGAAATTGTACACTTCTCTACCCCTCCAAATCCCTCTATCCAGACAAAGGGTTAAGCTAATCGTTGGAAACAAGAGCATCACCATACGTATACAGATACGATAAACAAGAGTAATTATCGACTTAACATTAAATCATCTTCAGTTTGCAGATAAAACAACAACGGCTCTATCAAATCTTGCCACATAAACACAACAACAATTAACCGAGCCAAGAGCACGAAAAAAGGTCGGAAATTTATCACCTTCACAGCTTCAGGAAGCTCATCAATCTTTCTACCTGCATACTTCTCGTCCAAAAGCAACAACCTAGTGGACCCTCTCCACTTCCTTCCCTTGAACTCCTCCCCTAACAATGCACTCAAATCACCATCATCACCTTCATTTCCGTCCTCCTCCACAACCTCAACAACAACTTTCCTTCTCCGCCTCCTCTCCATCCCCGTCCCCTTCTCTCTTTCGGCATCACTCCCCTCCTCACCCTCACCCTCCTTCCCTTTCTTCTTCTTCTTCCTTTGAGTCGGCCTCGAAATCTTAGCCAAATTCCTAAATTTGACAAACCCTTTAGCATTAAACTCATAAGCAAGCTTATCCCTATACAAAACCTCACTCAATTCATCCCCATCCCCCTCAGCTTTCCCATAAATCCTCCGGCTTACCGCCTTTTCAACCTCTTCTTCCTCACCACCACCCACACCCTTACCAACCCTCATCAAATCAGCAACCTCTTCATCAACCTCATCACCAGGAACCCTAGCAATATTCATAACCCGAGGCCAGTTCAACAAGTGCCCTCTAATCCTATTCTCTATATCATAACACCTATCAGACGGCACCCGAATCGCCGAAATCTCATACACTCTGGTGAACTGACCCTCATCAAAGGGGTCCACTTTCTCCTCATTTTCACCCTCACTTACCAATTGAGGGTTTTGTGAGGGTTTAGGGGTGGAATCAAGAAAAGGGGTTTTGCAGGACGTTAAGGGGGAAATACCCTTTTGAAGGGAAGGGCCATACGCGGCGGTGGTGGTTTCAGGAGAACGGCGGCAAGAGACGGCGGTGGTGGTGTGGAGGAAAGAAAAAAGAGAAGGGGTGTAGAGAATGAATTTAGGGAGGTGGGTTTGAGAGAGTGTGAGAGTTTGGTGACGGAATAGCATCAATTTAGTTAGCATTTTATGGAAAGAGATATACGAGTAGCATTTTCATGAATGTGGAGACTGTAGACTGCTGGAGATTGAGGAAGATGTTTTTCTGAGTTTACAACGGATAAGTTGTGGTTTGTTACTTCTTAGGTGGCGTTCCTTTTGAACATCCTTTCATTTTGCAGTAGGTCTTGCTTGCGACGGATCGGATCTTGCGACGGATATTTTGTGAGAGGAAATGGGTAGAGGGGACAAGGTGGGCACCCCCATGTGCTTCTCCACTCACCCTTGATGGGTATTTTGTGAGAGAATATGGTATCCGTCTTAAGCTTGCGACGGATAGTGTCCGTCACAAACGAGAATTTGTGTTCATTTTGGCAATTGCCCGCAATTTAGGAGGGTATGGTCTAGTTGTTAAAATCTGGGCGTAATTTTTAGGGATTTTAAGTTCAAGTCTCATAAGAACAGTCTTGTAGGGGTATTTATCGCCATAAACTATCTCTTCTAGACTTCGAGTATGTCACTTTAGGTGGCTTACCTAGTATACATGGTTTAGAGGCTACCATGTATACTAGAGGGTTAACCAGAGGGATCAAAGGTAGCGGATGCGGCTTCCGTATGACGTGTTGTTTAGCGTCAAACAAAATTTATAACAAGACTTAGCAAAGTTGCCAAGTCGAGGTCGATCCGCGGGACGGTGGGTGTACTAAAATGCAAGTCTAGACTAACTGTGTTCAAGGTGTTACGGATATAAGAAATGGGTTTGGATATTAAACAAAGAATATAAGGTAACTGCTAAGTAAATTGGAAATAAGACTAAACTAAGGCAAACAAGTAACAAACAATAAAAAGAAAGTTTAGGATCAATGGGTTCAAATGGGTAATTAAGGTTATAGACTTATAGTGAGTCGGGCCGATAGTTGAAAGGTAGTTAATTTGGGTACGGTGGATTGAGGCACTCGATCTTACAATCCCTCCCAATGACGGTCCTAGCTAGGGCAGATCATGGATCGATATCCGATCCGAAATTTCAAATTTTCAATATCTGATATCCGATCCGAACTACTCTAGATATCCTAATTTAATATCCTAAAATATCGGATCGGATATCCAAATATCCGAAAAAAATTAGTTTTAGAACTCAATAATATTTGTCCAGAGATTTCAAGTTATTTGTCCAAATTTATAGTTTCAAACCCTAAAAAAAAGATACTTTAAAACTCGTAGGAGTAATATCCTTAGCTAAACTCATAAAAGTATTCATACTACCTTGATTATACATTTTAATCAGATCATTACTCAATTATCAATTATAAATTCAAGTGTCTTGAATAGCAACAATCACTATATATATGCTTGGTTGCTCAAAACTTGAGATCTGAAATATAGACCTTTGTAATATTTTAATGTGGCAAAAATTCAAAATAGGAAGGATCTATACACGCACAGTTAAAAAAATACAGGATTGGAGAGAAAGCAACAAAGTTTTAATCTTTGTACAGGTTTCGAGTGGCGACGTAGTATTTGTGGCGTTTGGAGTGGCGGCATCGTGTTTGTTGTGTTGATGATGGCAGCGTAGTGTGTAGCGGTGGTGGCGTTGTCGAGGGTAGCAGCGGTTGCGTCGTCGGGTTTTGTCTGCGATGTTGATTAGGTGGTAGATTGAGGTAGAATGAATAATGGAGAAACAAAAGAAATGAAGTTATGGTAGGATGGAAGTTTATATAGGATGTCTCTTAATCACATTTTTAGGGTTTGCATTGTGGTGTGTAAATGGGCCATTTTCATCATTAAGTTTACCAAAGACGCAGCCCACTTGTTTCAGTAAAATGTATTTTTTTTTTGGATCGGATACGGATATCCGAACTTTTGACAACTGATATCCGTACCCGATCCGATATCCGAATATTTCGGATCGGATATCCAATCTGAAACCCATTTTCGGATCAGATATCCAATTTTTCGGATCGGATTCGAATCAGATATCAGATCGGTTCGGATAATCGGATTTTTTGCTCAACCCTAGTCCTAGCTAGCTCTCGCGTACACTAGGTGACGAGCTAATTACCGGTGTCGTTGATAAGCATTTAATTAGTTACATTTTTTTCTCTCATTTTCGTCTCCATTTTGGTCCGTTTACACGGATATGCGGGCGCCTTTAATTGCATTTTACTTCCTGATTTCCTGTGCTATGAATGTCGATCTCATTTTACAGGAATTAAGGCGGAAATGAAGAAATTGGAGCATAAAGACCTTGCATGAGTCGAGATTCGGAAATGAGAAGAAGAAATGAAGAGAGAGCTCCTAGGTGGCGTAGGCCGGGCCAACGACCGGCGGCCGACCACCCGGCTCAGACCACGACTCCCACATAGAAGGGAAAAGAGAGGAAGAAGGAAGAGGTCAGGTAGCGCCGGCTGGGCACCCGACGGCCGACCCACTACCCGGCCTGCACATCAACAGAATATAGTGGAAAAGTTTGAAGATCCTGATGTGCTCTAGGCCGGTCATAGGACCGGCGGTCGGGCACCCGACTGGGACCCCCTTTTCTATACTTAGAATATTTTTGGAGAAGAAGAAAATGAAGAGTCTGATGTGCTATGGGTCGGCCCCTTGATCGGCGGCTGGCCACCCGGCCTGGAACACAAGCTCGCATTTCCACTTTACACTTCTATTTTCTTTCTAAATTTTGAGATACCTATATATACTCTCTCCCTAATTTTTGTATGCAGATTTTTATCAACTCTTAGCACAACACCCTAGAATATTTGTAATCTCTAATACTTACTAATTACTCTCTTAATCGCTCCTTAATTAAGCTTAGTTTCTCGATATAAATAGCTAGATCTAGTCTCTCTTAGTTGAACTATCCTAGTCTTGGGCTTGTATTGAAGATTTTAGGTGCACACATTCCCCCTATTTCATTAATACAAGTGTTGTTGGTATAATTTTTTCATCTTTTAGTTGTTTATGCAATTTATTTCATTTCAAGTTAATTATTTGTCATTTGATTTTTAGAATTCTTCTTTCCTAAAATATGATGTTCATCTCCTTATTCTCATTGTTTAGTTAATTGTTTTTCCTCAACATGAGTGAGTAGTCTCCTTCTAGGGTTTAGGGGGAGCCTAAGGGAGGATTATGTGGGAGAATTGGTTGAGTAATTAGTAGACTCGTGGTGATAATTAGAGTATTACCCATATGCACACTAGGTGCTCGATGAATTGTCTAAACAAAAGTTGCACACTTTATCGAGTATTGTTTGATTATCTCTTAAGCGACAACGGTAGAGATGATTAGACTAGTGTTTATATGAGTAATTTGAGACAAATGCGATAGCTTTGTTGAAGATTATTAATTGTTGAGACATTGACAATTAATTCTACTCAAACTTATTACCCACTTGCGAATTACTTGACTAACCCATTGATCCCCCCTAAGGTGAACCCTTTACCTTAGTTGTTCATAAATTGTTTATAACCTTATCATTTTTAGCGATTTGTTGCATTTAATAATTCGTATTTAATCACCTCATTCAACTCTTGTTAGGCTAAAATAGGACGCAATCAAGCTTGTAATTGACCCCTCCATCCTCGTGGATTCGACCCCTATATACTACTTATATTGAGTTTTTCTTTGATGTGTGAATTGACGATAAATCACTCTTCATCAATCGTTAATTCCGGTAACTAGCAAAGTCAAATAACAACTTATAACTACCGAACAAACACTAGACTAAACTCAGCTAAAGGTAATATAGTGCAAGTAAGGGTCGTAACCCAAGAGAAGGCGGTATAAAAACTAAACTAGCTAGAAAACTTTTGCAAAATACTAATTAAGACTATAAACGAAAATAAAGACTACTAATCAAAGACTAATGACACTTAAGAATACTAATTAAGATATTAACAATAGGAAATAAGGTATAACATATAGCAAGAAAGGTTTGAGTTTAGAAGTGACATGAAAATGCTAAAGATGCAAACTTTAATGGTTGAAGCAATTCTCTACACACTTAGAGAGCAAATAAAGTCAATAAAACTTAAGAATTGGTGTCATCCTACCCTCTAAGTCTCAACCTTCCTAATCATGCAAGTAACCCTCCTCTCTATCTCTTTTTAAGCTTAACACATCATAACCCATACAAGTTGCTTATTATTGTCTGAGCCAACAACAACAAACATTCTTATGCTCAACAAATAGTATTTAAACCAATACTACACATAAAGATAGGATCCTTAAAGTATGATACAACTAGGAATGGCTTAAGATGGACTTCTAGTCATTTAAACCAACAAATAGTCATTCACTAACATATTCCGTCTCACAATGAACATAGATTAAATCATCCACAAACATGCAAGGTTACAAATTAAGAAATGCAAGATTTAAACCACTCAAGCAAGACTTAGTACAAATGGAATGAAAGACAAAGAAGATGACAAAGTTTCAAAGTCTAAACATTCAGTAAACCATTCAAAACTAAGGAAATGTTACAAATAAAGAGAGTAGAGAGTGGAACCCTTAAAAGACTAAGATAAAGGTTGAAACTTCGGTAGAATTACACCAAATATGAAAGATTAGCTACCCATAATTCTCATTACAATATTCAAAATATCAAAGCTAAAATTTTAAGATGATAGTATGATAGATGAGATCCAAAAATCCGCACTTTGACTTTCGTTGACCGCCTTGTATGCTTGACCTTCTCTTCAACTTGGCTCCTAAATCGATTTTATTGACCTCCCCGGTTTGACCTCCGTTGACCCGGGTCTTGGGATTGACTTTGACCTCGGTTGACTTTTTTTGACTTTTTGGTATGACTCCTCATTAGGCCTTGTTGACTCCTCTTCATGGCTCCCGAAAGAGGTGAATCCTCAAGTCTATACAACAACCGACTCATTACAAATTGTTTGACCCAAATTACACAAAACTGACCCGGATGGATGAAATTACTATAAACCCAATGGAAACTAAGTTAGCATGAAACTCATACTAGCAACCCTTATGTAATGCATAAGAAGACTCAATACTCCTAACTAAACACGATACGTTTGAGCGTTGTCACCAGGTCCAACATGCTATTTATATGTCGTTTTAGCAACACCTGAGGCTCTCGATCTTACGGGTATGCGCTAACAAGGTCACGCATCATACAAGAAGTCACTCAAGCATTTCATCGAACATGTTTTATACATAAGATAGAAGTAAGACAATAATCAACAAATCAACCCAATCGATTAACACTAATACAACCCCATAACCCCCCCCCCCCCCCCCCCCCCACACACACACACTAATCCTAGCTAGAAATTACGCTATTCACACATTAATATGAAGAACATTGAAGAGTAAAGCAAGAGATTAAAGAAATACATGAGAGAATAAGACATGAGAGTAATGAAATCGAACAAGGATTAACAAGTAACGTAAAGAGAGATTAATAAGATTATACCAACTCAATTAAAAGAAATAAAGAGCAATTAAGAAGGAAACTTGAATCAGTTTGAAGATTTGTCACCAATCTTTATTTACAACCCAAAAAATCCAATACAAGACTAAATCTACAACTTAATTAAAGAGTAATTTGAGGAAGGATTTAGCTAATCTAACCTACTCTACTCTAATCTAGTCTAGGATTTAAGCTATGTAGAGATTGATTTAGATGCACCCTTTATTTAATTACAACATGGGGTATTTATACTAGGTAGATGGCTTGGGAAAAAGAAAGCAAAGTCAAGGCGAAGAAGCTAAAAGCAAAACTAGCTCGGGCGAGTTGAGCAGTTAGCGACTACAGTTTGGCTCAAAATTCATTTGAAACATAATCGACATTGGCTTGATTTAGCTCATAAAGAGCTTTGTCCGGTTTAAAAACATAATCGGGAAATTCTTTATAATGAAAACTAGGGGTTGTTTAACGAACACTTTTTCTTTCAAATAGCAATTAAGGAAGGCAATCTTAACATCCATATGACAGAGCTTAAAACCTTTCTGAGCAACAAAGACAATCAATAATCTTATAACTTCTAATCTAGCTACCGGTATGAAGGTTTCATCGAAATCAATACCAAATTAACACAGATGGCACGTATGTGTTACATTTATTGATCGATCCAATACTTTGTTTAGTGTTTCGAAATTGAATATACTCATCAAAATGCTTACTCTTACTAATCTCATGTATTATACTGGATATAAATAAAAATTAAGAATAACCATATGTTTATAATAAAAATATAAGAAATAAACATTTACAAAAAGGCGATAAAGACCCGTTTCTAACCCGAAACCCGGCCAAAAAATTGTATAAACACGACCCGTATAACCAGTATTTTACAAACCCAAAATAGAACCGACTCGTATTTTACCCAAACCTCGAATGACCGAACGCCTAACCCACCCGCCTGAACCGTTTGACATGTCTACTTTGAAGTGCAGAATACGTTGTTATAGACTTATATTACCTTTACATTAAACAATATGCAATATTAGCCTAGAGGAACTTAGAAAACTCTCAATGCAATATACGTTACAATATATTATGTATAATTATTATAGCAAAAAAACTACACAACGACGGTGGCTTGAGGTGGGCGAATTGGCCGTGTTTGGCAAACGGACGCCTTTGTGTATTCGGGGGGGGGGGGGTGTTAGTGGGAGTGAGAGAAAATTGAAGAAGAGATATTATGGAGCATTACAAAAGAAAAGCAGTTTTGTGACGAACTTTTTTGTCACAAACAGCAGACTTGCGACGAGAATTCTGTCGCTGAATTATAATGCGATGACATTTCCTTTGCAAGTCTGGTTGCGACGGAACTCACGTGACTTTGATAGTTTGAAGTCAAAGTCAAAGTCAACCTTTGCAACAAAATTTTTGTCGCACTTATTAACTATATGCGATGGAACGTCCGTCGCAAGTATATTTGCTACAGACTTCAAAGTCCTCTTGACCGTGCATCTAGTCAACATTTGCGATGAAACTTCTGTCGCAAAAATGGAAAATTCCTTCGTAAATCCACCTGTATTCACTAGGTTTTCTAGTTTTTCCCACACCCCAAATGCTAAAAAAACCTGCAATTTCCAGCATCATCATCAAAGTCAGTTACAAATATCCAACAAGAACACCACAACGACACACACAAATTTCCGTCACAAACATTTATTTCATAAAATAAAATAAAAGTTTTACATCTAAAGTTCACAAAACAAAGTCTTTACGTGAAGCTAAAGAAATCTACATCAGTTCTAAGATAGAGTTAAGGTACAAACTAACTACTTTACTAATCACTCAACCACGCACACGAATTGAATGGAGTGAAAAGGGTAAAAGGAGGATTGACTCTAGCATTGTTGCCACCATCATCATCAAAGTCATTGGAAGGGTTGCAGCCGGCAATAAAATTTCTCCCAAACTGACTCAAATACTCCTCTATGGCTACAAGCCTTTTAGCTTGCTTGTCGCGCTTTTGCCTAAGTGTATCATTCTCTTTTACCATCCTAGTAACGAATCAGGGGTGTACTAATCCAGAGTGGTTGTACCAGTGGAGTACCTATGATGCTCAAACAAGTTATTTGTCGTCGGTCCCAACCCGTACACTCTTCCCTCTTGTCACATCCAGTCTCCTCAATGTAGATCTTCGTTTCTTCGATGTTATCAACTCCTTACTTTTGAAGCTCATATTTCTTTGACATGATTGATTTCTACATCATAAACAAGCAAAAAAGTAGTAATTTGAAATTTATATAGCTGAGTTAATTGTAAGTGAGAAAAATGACGTGATTAGTTATATAATGTCTAACTTATAAAGAGGACAACTTGTTTTTTTTATAACCATCCTTGTATGTTATACTTCTTTGTCTTCTCAAAGACCTTCATAGCTGATGAGATATCAGTACCATCTTTCCTGACCTACAATTTAGATAACTATTATTATATATAAATATGAACTTATAAATAACCGAAAAATAAGTTAATTAAAAAAAGAGCGAAAGAAAAGGTAATTTCACCATTTCATCCATAAGTTGTAGAAGTTTTTATACCCATTACGCGAACAGACAACTAATGCGACTTTGTTCGCACAAGCCTATCAAACAATATTTATATGACTTGATACCAAACCAATGAATATAGTATGGAAATTTCAGATCGATCCACGACGGTAGCAGGGTTAGAGTGGCTATAAGTCTAGGTCTCGCTTGGGTTTAGTCTATCAAACAAGATGAGTAATAAAGGTAAGTTAACGAATTTAAACTAATAAGCATAAGCTAAACAAATAACACAATTATAAACAGAAGTAGAGGAGAAACTATGGTCTCAAGATCACCTAAGTAAGTAGGGTCGAGTTTAAGACAAAATAAAGGATGAGAGATGGGTAAGGTCTAGGTTTGTCTCCGTCTTTCGACAAGAGACGAGCCTTGGGTCAAGTCAAGCCAAGATTTCTCCCTAGCTATCCCCAACCCACCTATGAAGTGCAGTATACAATAAAGTCAAAAACTCTCGCCTTAAACAAGTAAAAACAAGAGTGAAATGTCAAACTTTTGTTCAAAAAATTCAATAAACATATGTAATGCACATGACAAGAGGTACTCATCCAACGCTCTACACAATCAAAGATAACTATAACAAAAGGGAGTGTTTGCCAAGTAAGGTATCGACTTTTCGGTCCAAGAGGTCTCTTAGGTAAGATCTAACGAGGTAAGATCTAACGAGCTATCACCCCTATTATAACACCACCATACACCAAGGTGCCTTAGAATACCCCCTTAGCACACGGAAGTGCTACCATCTCGGTTACCCGAGCTAGTAAATATCACAACAAGCAATAAAGAAACAACATTTATTAAGTTAATGTTTAAATGTCATTACATAACCAAACAGATGGCATACCATTTGACCAAAATACCAAATCCACAATATTAAGATACCAAAATCGAATAACAATGTTTAAAGACTCCTAAGAATCTAGACTGCAAACTGACACGCGGATACTAGACACACTCGGTGATCCCATCCTCGAGCTCGATCCCACACAAGCTAATGATTACATGTGATCACCTGCTCACGATCCTCCAATGGATCACAGTAGATTTGAAAAACAGTAAAGGGTCAATATTCACATATACCGACCAATGTACAAGAGCACATGGGAAAGAGAAGCCGGAGGGCAACCGCAACGGTTACCTTAGTAGACTCAGGTTACCAGCCTGCTCTACAAAACCACCTATTGACCCTGGACCGCAGCCACAGGCGACGAAGGAGACAAACCCGGAACATTAATGTGCAAATCCCTTACATGGAGGGATAACCACGGGGGCGAACTCGGGGCGTGACCTATCTCCCAACAAGATCACCAAACCATAGTTACCATAGTAACATCGACAAAAACTCCCCAATCTTCATCATCGTCACAACAGTGACCAACAACATCAATCACATAACAAAGATCACATAGTCTTATCACATCAATTAGTAATGTAAAACTGAGTAGGGAAACCCTACCTTATAGCAATTCCGATGGCAAGAAGCAGTCAAAAGTTTTCTTCTACAAAGTCCCCTCTTATAACAATACAATCATACAATCAACACTAAAATCCCCCTTTCCCCAATTCCATTATGGTAAACAATATGATATAATCTATCATAGTCAATCGTACATCAAGAATACTCACACAGATAATCAATCAACGTAGCAAAGGCTTAGATCCGGCACGAGATGATGAAAGGTGTCTTGAGGAGTTTTGAGAGGATTTGAGAATTAGGATTTGTAGTTAAGAAACGTAAAAGTAAATTATTTAATTAATTCCTCCTATTAACCTTTAAACACCCGTTTAATCCCTGATTTTTGTCGCACTCAGTCGAGTACAACATGTACTCGGTCGAGTACGACTCACTCGGTCGAGTACCAATGTCACTCAACCGAGTACGCGATATCAAAATACCACTAAAATCACCAGCCAACTTTACTTGGCCGAGTAGCCTCTACTCGGCCGAGTACAACATGTACTCGGTCGAGTAAGATCTACTCGGCCGAGCCCCCTATACACAGAAATACGGAATATTACAGCTTCACTCCTTAAGAACGAACTTCGTCCTTGAAGTTCACAACGCATACTCCTTCAGATAGCCTACCAACTAACAACACTAGACACCACACACAACACGAACATATGCCACGGAAACACACTACAACACATATGTTACACATTTGTCACAACAGCACATAACAACACATTTGACACACACAACCATATAAGCACAACACAATAAGATCAACTATGACATACTACCCAACAATACTCAAGACACAAAACTAGCAAAATGCCCTACTTCCTTTCCCCTTAAGATCAAGGTTACGTCCTCGTAACCAAACATACCTCTTCAAATAGATGCGGGTACTTCTCCCTCATTGCAGCTTCAGGCTCCCACGTTGCTTATTCCATGTTATGGTTAGACCATAACACCTTTAGTAGCGTCGTCTCTGCATTCCCGGTCTTAACACACATTTCGGTCCAGGATCTCCTTTGGCACTTCAACATAAGTGATTGCCTCATCTAGCTCGATAGTCTCATGATATGTCTAGTTTTTATATGATTTTACTCCATAATTTAGCTCAATTTTACATGATTATTAACTTTATTTAGTATATTTGTGAGCTAATTACGTGTTCGAGGTGTATTGCTCGTGTTTGTTACGTTTTGTAGGAATCTAAGCATTTAAAGGCTTTTTCCTAGCACGTTAGCAAGCACCAAAGTTCACTAAGCTAATGGAAGCAAGATGGACCATGGAAGGACATTATGGGAAATGACAAGCCCAAGCATGAAGATTTGTGAAATGGGTTGATGTACAAATGAGAAACCAAAATAAAGCCGAACTTAAGGAGTCCACACAACTCAACATAGGGATGCTCTTTGGATGCTCATGAGATGCCAAATTGTGTAATTAGCTAGAGAATTAAGGAGCTTAAAGATGTATCATAGGATTCCTCAAGCATTTAATCAAGTCATTAAGTAAATATACCTGGATTAGAGAAACCCTCATCGGGGTGGCCTATCCCCGATCGGGGTCGGGGTGATGTGGGATTATTACGTTTCAAGTCCTCTCCCTATATAAAGGAGAGGGACTTCGACACTTGAGATCATCTTTTCTCACGCATCTTCTTACATACTTTTACACATTTTACATATAATTCTCTTCATAATTTAGCACAA